>JARJDZ010000712.1:0-22704 GCA_030264555.1 Aleochara sp. GC000083
ACTCTCTAATTAATCAATCAATGTTTTTACACATAATTAATGTTCATTCTTAATTGCAGTTGTAAGTGATTTCTGGAGGTAAAGCGATGAAGATAACAGACAGGGCTGGTTAACATTTTCCTCATAATTGCACAAAATTACCTGGGAGATATGAGCTACATGTGTTTGCCATTAAATTAGATGGCCATTATATTGTCACTAGCTGGTTGACTGATATGAAATCCAAACATCAATTAATTAGTGGAAGTAATTATGCTGCACTTGCCAGGTAGAGCATAGAGTTTGAAGAACATTTTTGTGATTGAAAAACTGTAATTGCATATTGTAAGTTCCTCATACATGTGTAGATGTAACTACCAGAAAAATAATGTAAATTGCAAATGGCAATGTTGGCCAACTATAGAGTCATAGACTGTGATATGTGTAAAATGTATTTCTTATAAAAACTGCAATAAAATGTCCAAGTGAAGCCTGATGTTTTTATAATGGGCATTATAATTGCTGGAATATTTATTGATTTGACGTCAATGATGATAAATCAAAGGAAAACATGAGTGTAAACATATCATTGAATGATGTTCCATCATTAATGTTTTTCAGAGTTAATTGATTATTTTCATTGAGATTCTTTGTTAACTAAATTTGCAAATCATTTTGACTATTCATATTAGGATTAACCTTGTGCAAAATGCAACCATAGGAGAATTTCAAATGATATTGCCCTTAAACAAATCAGATACATGAAAAAGATTGATATTTTGCAAAACAACTGAATAAACTCTGGAAAATACCATCTTAAATGGAAATTCCCCAATATTGAAACTTGGTGTACTTTGTGTATCCGGAAACGCTAATGTTAATTCAGGAAACAAGATTCTGAATGATTAATTAATAAATGAACAATACCCACGCAATTAATAGTTATAATAATGACCTGCTTAATATTGAATGACTGTATGTGATTAAATCATTTACATTTTCTTGCAAATATTATTCGCAAAACTCATGTAAGTATAAAAATGGTGAGCATTTTACCAGAAGGCATCAGTTTCAGCTGAATTCAAACTTGATTTATAAAGACACAACAAGAATTTCTGAAGATGAAGTTCACATTGGGTTTGCTACTAATGATAGTAGAATTGAGTGTGATTTTCGGACAACTTACAAGAGATCAGATCTTGCAACAAGTCCAGCCGCCAAAAAACACGAGTAAATCTAACATATCATATGAAAAGTACACCTGATTCATTTTGTGACTCTTAGATATAGCAAAAAATGTCATCTTAATCGTTGGAGATGACTACCAAGTTGCGAGCTTGAACGCAAATAATATCCGAATGAGAGTTACCTTGGGAATCTACAACGCCTTCAATCCAACCAACATATCGCTTGCCGGTTCTTCAGGAACGCTTCAAAAGAGCGCCTTCACAGATGTAAGTTACAACTTATAATTTCACACCAGACAAATTACAATTTCTACGATACCCTCACAGCCAAGCTGCGCGAATGACCCGATTGCTGACCGAGCATGTGCCACATCAGCCCTTTTGGGAGGTTTCGAAGTCGATAAAGGCACCATATCAATCAAAGGAACAGACGACTGGGTGACATCAATCTTCACACAAGCTCAAAATGGTGGCAAACGAACAGGTTTGGTCACCAACTCCAGACTGACCTCACCTGGTGTATCACCAGTGTATGGACATTCACTAAATGCCGACCACGAATCAGACGCTGATCCTGGAGAAGGCGATGACCTGGCACTCCAAGCAGTCTTCGGTCCCACAGGACAACGCATGAATTTCTACGTCGGAGGTGGCTCCGAAAAATTCCTCCCCGCGTGCTGCGGAGGCGAACGTCTCGATGGACGGAACTTGCTCAACGAATGGAGAGAGTCCAAGAAGGATCAAGGCACCTACGCCCTCGTCAGGTCGCAGGCCGAGCTGGAGCAAATGGCCCCGCGAGTTGACTATGTAATGGCCTCGATGGGCCCTGATTCGCTTGATGCGGATGCCCCATTGGGCGCCTTCGTGAAGTCAGCGATTGATAACTTAAATGGCACCGAGGAGGGCTTTATGCTTTTGGTGGAGTCATCATCCAGACCGTCCGATGATGAGGCTACTCGAAAGATTCGAGCTGCACAAGTAACCAACGCGATCAGGGTCACGCTTGAGAATACGAATTCGAGTGAAACGTTGATATTAATTGCATCCATAGAAGATACGGAGGAATTGTCTCGTCCTGATTCTCCCATCTTAGGTAAATTGATGTTTAGTTGATTTCATAGCCTGATATTTACTCTTCGTAGGTGCCAGGGAAGATGCAAATGCTACCAAGTTTCCAACCATCATGGCAATTGGTGCCCATGATTACTTGTTCAATGGTGCTATAATGTTGACATGGGTATCGGAATTGATCCGGTATGCAGCTTGTCTTGTTGATGGTAACACAGCGTGCAATCCTACGAATTAGTAATATTGTATTTGTATATTTATTTTATATATCCCATTGTATTCTATCCGTCTCCTATCTATTATGATGTTATATTCAATAAATAAACATGAACTATTAATTGTATCAATTGTTTCAAAGAGCCTTGGAAAAAACCTAATAATATAAGATATTCAAATAGAATTTGAAGAGTCAAAGAATGTTTAAATTCATCTAGAAGATTGTGAAATAGAAGCAACATATCAAAAACAATGCAGAAATTAATGGAAGATATCAAATTTCACGAAATTAGAACTTACTCAGTTGATGTTCAAAATCAATATGGAGTAGATATACTTAAATTAAAAACGCCGAAAGAGTTGGCCTTCAAAAGACAATAATTATCCAAATTTTTCGCAAAGACGAGAAATCAATTTATGAATTAAGACCATAATTTGAAGCCGATAAACAAACCAATATCTTCAACAGAAAATAATTAATGGTAGAAGAGTTCATCATTGCACCCAAAACAAAAAACAGAAAGCAAAAACATCAAGAAAGTATTATCAAATTTACCCATGTTATCTACAATATTATTCATTTACCTCCAATATTTAACGTGGATGTAGAAGCAGATAATTAACTATTTGTTGTTAATGATTCGCAAAAATAACAAATTAAAAAGTATATATAAACCTTGCACGAGTTTTCTTCTAGCAACTTCAGAGCATTTTCATAATATGAATTCAAATATGAAGCGAAGAACGCAATTCCTGCTGTTAATTGTAGAATTGGCGATTGTTTTTGCGAATACCAACGATAAACACGCCCAGAGAAACGTACATGGTAAGTTTTCAGACGATACAGAAACAACAAAATATTAAAAATCTAGTACTCACCTGAATAAAACGTATTGAAAATCCAGATCATCATCATGAAGATATCAAAAATCGTCGATCATCGCAAAGGAACATCGACGAAAAGAACTCTCCAGCTACAATCCCTGAAGATGGTCATCCTAATGACGAACCAGAAGTCCCGGAAGTTAGTACACCATCTACAAGAGAAGAAATTTTAAGAAAAGTGATTGGTGAACAAAACATGAGTAAGAAAAAGATATTTAAAGTTAAAATCTGTTAATAGTCGTTTTCAATTAATCAGATCCTGCAAAGAATGTGATTGTATTTGTTGGAGATCACTTCCAACAAATGTGTTTAGATATGGATGAAATAAGTGTGAAAGGTTGCTACGAAACATACAATTTGTTCCATCCAACTGATCTGAGATCTCCTACAACAATGAATTTTCCAAAACACGGGGCATTCTTTGATGTAAGTATAAAAAAATACAAACCTGATGATTGGTGTGATATCCATAATTTTCCCAGCCAATTTGTGCCAATGATCCCAATACTGACGAAGCATGTGCAACATCAGCTCTTTTAACAGGCAGGAATGTGAACAAAGGAGCCATTGCTGTCGAAGAAGACCGTCGTCGACGAGGCTCCAGGAAGCGATACCGCTCTCTGCCTTCCATCATCTCCAAAGCGCAAGAAGTCGGCAAACGAACAGGCTTTGTGACAAACACAAGACTTACAGCACCTGGAGTTTCTCCAGGGTATGGGCATTCACCAAACGCCAGCTACGAATCGGATGCTGATATCCCACGCAGTGCACGTCTCAGGGACAGAAACGCTGACCTTGCTGCCCAGTTGATGACAGGTCTTACTGGCCAATCAATGAATTTCATTGCAGGTATTGGTGCTGAGAAGTTCCTTCCAAGGAGCCTTGGTGGTGAACGGTTTGATGGACGCAATTTGTTTGAGGAATGGTTGCATTCAAAAGAAGGGCATGGCAAGTATGCATTTGTGAAGAGCGAAAAGGAGTTTGCAAGAACTCACAATGATAGTGACTACTTACTTGGTGTTTTCAAACCTTACTCTTTACCATCATTCACTGACCTGGTGACTAAAGCTGTCCAAATACTGGCACACAAAGGCAGGGATGATGGGTTCATGTTGTTTGTGCATTCATCATCCACTCCAGAGGACACTGAGGAGAGTCGCAGAATCAAAGATGCAGATTTTGCCAAGGCTATTAGAGCTGCTCGTAATCTGACTGATGAATCTGAAACATTAGTTGTGGTTACAACTCTGAGAGAGGAATCTGATACTGATGTCTTAGAACAAGGCAAGTTGACTAGAGCATCAAATAGAATTGTATGATATTATATTTGGTGTTGGATTTTTACAGATAATCAATGTGAAGCATGTTTTACCTGCAAGTCTGGTATGATGCGACGTCCAATTGTGATTGCACAAGGGCCTCACGATTTCCTGTTCATGGGTGCTATCGAATTGCCGTGGATTGCAGATCTTATCAGTTACTCAGCTTGCCTTGATGACGGACTTACACATTGCAACGGTGGATGCATAATTGATACACAGATTCGTCTTAATTTGAAGTCTAACGATTTTAACAATGTTTAAACTTCTTTACCAATTATTAGTCTGCAATTTAACTCGCTCACAAAAATCACTCAGCAGCCATTTGTCTACTAGCATTGTCTACTAGTGGTTAGGTCATACTTTAACGGTCATAAATTGGCGGCAAACAAATTATTAATTAATGAATTTAATGTGTAATTTATTAAAATAAATGATTTGTTATTTAATATTTGTTAATAATTAATTCTAATTTGAAGTTTAAATAATCCCATTGTATTGATTTGAACAGTTATGACAGAGACATCTCTGGTTATGATTTACGTTTAGGGAGTTTGGGGATATTTGGTGCACTTCCGGAAATCACCAAATGAAGATTCAAAATTCAAAAAATTCAAACAACAACGACATTTTTATACCACTTTATTGGCTGAGGCATTAATTGTACATTTATTATCATTTACTGTTTAATAATAATATAGTTTTGGTTTGTTTTCCATATCAGTGTGTTGTGTGTGTTGTCAATATATCGTTTCGCTTTCTCGTTTCTCTCAATATCAATCTCCAATTGCACGCTTCCGCCCTTCCTGCTATATTTACTTATAGATTATTTGGTAATTACCTAGCATATAGTCACAGAGCGTATCATATCAATTCATCAGATCGCCCATTAGATTGTATCCGAATGTGTGCGCGGTATGCAACCAAGCATACATCTCGGACGTATGCTCTCAATCCATACATACTATACACGTGCTAATGACGAATAAGTAACCCCATACTCTTAGAACTCATCGTTTATAATCTCCTCTTAGATTTTGCTTTATCATTACGAGTAATAAATATAAGTTGATAATGCATTTACAGATGTCGTCGCTGTTGTTTTTTTCTTTTTTTTTTGGTTTCTGATGGTGCGGGGGTGTGCGTCGACGTTCGCATCAACACTTGTGGAGCGTACGTCGATGCGTCCCGAAATGACATGCAATGAATGTTGCATACTCTCTCTATCTCCCTTATGTCTGTCTGCTCTCTGCTTTAAGTTAAGTTCAGTTCATTTATTAGTTTTCATTGTGTTTGAATGGTGGTGGTGGTTTTGCACTACACGAAATCAAGTCGAATTTCAACGCCCTCTATACGCGTCTTAATTAGTTAAGTCTCAGGTTGACGCATTGACAGTTGACAGTTGACGCATGACGTCTGTCACTTGCCACTTGTCAGCTAGTAGTAAACTAAGGTATCATCTGCTATCAGTCTGCTTATCATTGTATGCATATAACAATAATAATAATGATAATAGAAATGCAACTAATTAATTTGTAAACAATCGCTACATTTTTTTAGTTTTTTTCAGTTCACAGTTCATTTGTTTCCTATGTTTTTTTTTCGGTTAGTTTAAACTAAGCACACATGACAATCTCGGCTTTCAAGTCTTTATGAAACACGAGCGCGTCCGCCAGATGGCGGCCGACATGGCGACCCCAATGCAATCGTAATCGCTAATTTGGAAGTGTAACGATTGCAAATGGCGTCGTCGCTCGTTTGTTTTGGTTTTACTTACAAGAATATATAAAAATAGTTATTTCTTTGTTTTGTTTTGCTTTGCTTTGTCGTCATTTTTGTAGCATCTGTGTGTTGTGAGAGTTGGGTTGCCCGTCGTGGGTGCTGCATAATAGGTTGCATACGTTTGGTTGTCAAGACGTCGTTTGCTTTTTGTTTTCGGGGTGACAAGTCAATTGTTTTAGGCCGTATGATAGATTTGTTGTTCAAAAATGTTAGAATGGAAATTCAATTTGCAATTTTCGTGCGGCTTCATGTGAAAAATTGGTGCGTTTTTCTTGGTGCATTTTACACTACAATTGCGCACAAACTGCCCGTGCTCGTCGCGCCATCTAGCAGCCGTTGAGCCGGGGCATTTCGTGCGTCTAATTTGACAAATGGTGCTTGGTTCACATTCATACAAGTTAATTGTACAAGATTTTCGTGTGATGTGTCGTGTCTGTGTTGATTTGGTTGTCTAAATCATGATTTGCAGGTGGAATTGTGCGTTGTATTTACTTAATTCCTTTGTTGTACACATGCTGTCACTGCTTGTTTGCGGATGCTAGGCAACCAGTCTATGAGGTCGATTACAGATTCCTGTACTCGAGCTGGTAGCTTATTGGTAAATTATTGCATAAACTAATTGATACCGAATAGGCGCGTATTGACAACAAATTATTTCTTATAGAGATTTTCTTTTGTTTACGTTCAAATAGAAAATTGATATTTGTATTTATTACTTTACGTTGCAAATTATTACTTTTGGCTTAACTACAAGTTGTTCAACAACCTTTCTTTCTTTATGTTGCTTTATGTTGGCTTGTATTTTGTTCTGCGTCCGCCATTTTGTTGTCAGTGCATGGTCATTCGTGTATAAGTTTGTTGTGTATGTGTGGTAGGAGTGTGTGTGTGTGAATAGTTATAAAGATTAGTTTTTAATTCTAACTACAGTCGAAAAATATATTCATCTAACAGCTAGCTAATTTTTTTCTCGCTCGCGTTTCGCACCCCTTGCGGGTATGTGACCAGATGTACACCTCATCTTCAAAGTGCGCTCCCGAATCGGTGCCGCTCTTTTCTTGCCTTTTTAATCGTTCTCAACACAAACGTACGACTATGCCGTTGAATAAGATGTGCGCAATTAGCAATTGTTTATAGATTTTTGCTTTTTGTTAGATTTTCCATGTAGAAAAATAAGTTGTGGAACTTGGAACTTTTTGAGAGGTGGGGGGTGTGAAGGCTTGCAATTGACTTCGGGTTAATTCGTGCACGTTACATACTCTCTTCGTATTTCATCGGGTGTCATCGCTTCCCCTTCGTTTTCATTCGTACTTCAAATTTCAAATTTCAAATTTCTTTGTTTTTAACCGATTTTTCTCGGATTTTCTTTATATTCATCACTTTTTCACGTATTTTCTGACTTGTAATTGCTTCATTTACGTTCGTGCATCTCCGTTCAACTTCGGCTTCAGATGAAAATAGATTTTCTGACAAAAAAATAAATATTTCTAGTTTTTCTCTAAGGCCATACGTCCATCTGCTTTATGTATACTATTCTAAGTAGTAGTGTAGATTCTAAGAGTTAGTTTAGTAGCTAGTAGGTATTTTCGTTTCGTTTCGCGCACCTGACTGAATGGATTGACTGCGGTCGCTAATTGCTAATTATTTGATTAGGCTAATTACATGTCGATTACTATCAGGCCTTAATTATGCGCACTATTGACTAGTTAGTTAGTTGCTATATGGTATGAATGTCGTTTATGTTCTGCCAAATTCTTCATCCTACTTCATCCTCGTCTCTATTAAACGTCTAATTGTTCCAAAGCAGTTTGTGCTCGGGTAATTAAAAAGGCAAGAAAACGTCATCACAATCAATTTTTAATACGAAATGTCAATTTTGGGCTTTGTTTGTGTTTTATAAAGTAATTTGGTTTTTAAACCAAGTCGTTATCTTTAAAATTGCAAAAGTTAGAAAGGAAATTAAATTGCTGTACGAAGGGTTGCCTATAGTTGATATTAGAAAAACACGTTTAAAATTATATTCTTAATGGCATTTTTAAACAAAGATAAATCTCAATATCAATAGAATTAAATAATTCATATTTTTCATCAAGAAATCAATTTGTGCATTAAAAGTTGCCTATAGTAAATTTTGAAATCTTTAAAATTTGAGTAAATTTACCCAAACAAAGCCCAAATTTTCAATAAATCATCAAGAATAACATCTAAATACTTGAATTTCATGAAAATCCTGCGAATTTTCAGCGTGAAATCATTTCCTCATCAAATCTCACCTCGTAATTGTTATAATAATTCAATTTTTGTATGTATATATATATTCTTTTTTTGTATGTATATAATAGATATATGTATATATTATATATATAGATAACATAAAATTTAAATGGTTTTTTACTTTATATCACATTTATTTTATCTTAGGTTGTCCCATCAGCATCGCCATCTTGCTTTCTGCGCCCTCTACGTCGACATCTTCCACGAGCAATGCGTCCATCGTCAAAGTAACAACAATTAGATCATACGAATGAAACAATACTTGTGCAAATATCATAGTTAATTTGGTGGCTGATCGAAGATGTCATCTCTTTGCTTATCGTTAAAGTCATTTATTTATAGTTTTCTTCATTTAAATAGTTATTTATATATATATATATTTTGTAGAATTTGTTCACATTTATACATTTACATTGAGAAAATTTACACTTAGTTAGTAGTTAATTATTTATTTGTTGTATTTGTTCGCACGCATTCGTCCCCATTCGTTTCGATTCGCATTCTCCCATTTGTCGCTAACTACCAATTGTTCATCTGCATTAATTTATTTATTTAGTAGTCGTTTAAACATATTCCCTATGATTGGTTGTCTCTGTGTATGTGTTTATGCGTATGTGTGTGTGTGTGTGTGTGTATGGAGGGTTGCATTCTGGATGTGTTGTATGTGTGTGTGGGTGTGTGGGTGTCAGTTTATTTGCTTCATTTTTTAAGGTTAAATTTTACGGTTACGTGCTAATATAAAATTACGGTGCAGTCCGTGCATATTTGGTGCATTTAGTTATAGATAATATAAGAATTTTTCACATTTAGTTAGTTATCGCGTTTGTCATTTGGTTTTTTTGGTTGTTACTGTTGCCATGGAAATTAAAAATGGAATGGCCATTTTCGAAATGATGGAATGTCACATGGAATGCATCGATGAAGTTGTGATATCATTTTTGTCACGTTAATTTGTTATCATTTATTAATAAATGCATGGTTTGCATGTTAATCACTTGTTTTTCTGGGTTCTCGAATGGTTTTTTCATCAAATAACAAAACACCCACGCTGTTTTGTTGGTTGCCTATACTTAAAAACACATTTTCATAATGAAATTTTAAAACAATATTTTTAGTTCATATATAAAAATTTCATTGATATAATAAAATAAATCCATTATATTTTGAACCAATTTGTTATTGTTTACCTCTTTAAATAATTAATTGCATTTGTTGATTACCTAGAATTTTGGATAATTAACGAATCGCGAATTAAAGTTCAGCGAATGCATGAATGCATAACGTAAGAGTTTTAATTAAATTTATTTCGCGCAAATTAATTTCCACATTTCAACGCGAAAGTAAATTAATTACGCAAATGTCAAAGTGCGAACCTTTGCATATGCGAACGGTGGTCGGTGGTGGGGGGTGTAATGTTGATAACATTTGTTCAACAGAACGATTGACTGTTGTTTTGATCAAAAATTTGCGCACAAACCGCGTTAATTATTGAACCAATATCGAAGCCAATTTCGCACGAGCTGATTTTGATTAGAAGCCAATTAGAAACGACCAAATTTCGCAATTCATCCACGAATATTTGATTTGGTCGGCTTTCGATATTGCATAATAGATTGAGATGTCATGTGCAATTATTAGTTATTTTAGGCCAAATATTTATTGATGAAATTAATGGTGAATGATAAATTATTAACTAGATTGTGAAATTCCAAGTTTATCATATGATTTTGACCTTTAAAAAGTATTTAATAAAATGGAAATCAGGCTCATTTATGGAAAATTTAATTGGCTACACGCTGGTTGTTTTGAATTTTTTGTAGTTGAAATTGTTTAAAAGTTATGGTACAAAATATAAGTGCAATAATATTTGCAAAACCTAAAAGTGAGGATTCACATTTCAAGTTTCTCATTTAATTTCAACCTTTGAAAATTATAATAAAAAAATGAAACTCGAAACATTTATAGAGAATTTAATTAACAACAATATGCTTGTTTTGAAATTTTCCTCTTTAGAATATATTAAATGTTATAGTACAGAATGTAAATGAAAAATATTTGCAATATCTAAAAAGGAGGTTTTTAATTTCAAGTTTCTCATCAGATTTCAACCTTTGAAAATTACCATATAATAATCAAAATAGATACTTTTTATAGAGAATTTAATTAGCTATAATCTGCTGGTTTTTAATTTATCGTATTGTGAATATTTTAAAAGTTATGGTAAAAAATGTAAGTTCAAAGTATTTGCAAAATCTAAAAGTGAGGTTTTAAATTTCAAATTTCTCATCAGATTTTAACCTTTGAAAATTATAGTATAAAAATGGAAATAGACAATTTTATAGAAAATTTAATTTGCTATAAGATGATTTTTTGGATTTTTTAATTACTAAAATAGTTTAGATGTTATGCAAAAAAATATAGAAGCTAAATATTTGGAAAATCCAAATGTGAAGATTAATATTTCAAATTAATGCCAAAATGATATATAAAATTATTTGTTTGCTAAAAAATTAAATCAGATCAATTAATAGATAATTTAATTAGCTTTCAAAAAGTGTTTTTGAATTTTGAAAACCTTGTTTAGTTAAAAAGTTATTTTAAATTACCTTCATAACAAAACAAGTCAATTAAATTGCAAAAATTTTAATATCCTGAATGTATCAAAATATTTGACTAGAAAATATTTTATAAATTTAATTAACAACTTTATCACATTATAGACAATTTAATATTGTTTAAAACAATTTATCAATAATTTTTATATATCTTATAGTTTGGAAGATATTTGAGAAAAAAATGTAAAAACAAATTTATAAATCATGGAACAAATCCTGAAATAATTCGCATAAAACGTTATAAATCGAAGTGACAAGTAATTGTTGTAACAATTCACAGCCGCCGCACGGACATTCGCAAATAACCGTGTAATGTGACAGCGGCATCGGAATCGGGGGGCGGCGCATTGTAAATCCTCAAAGTTCGAATGTTCGAAAATTGATAAGAACAAGTAAATAAGTGATTTCTGGGAAACTTTTCAATATTCTGTGATATATTTGCGCGAAAACGCGCGCTCCACACCCCCCACCACCACCACGGTAGTGCGGGGGCGGCCGATGGGGGTGGTTTCATTCGGCAAACACGCGAAACGAAGAAATCGGGTGAACGTAAGGCGAAAAGCAGGTTATTGACTCTGACCGATATATCTCCTTTCGGGGGCGGCACGAGGAATGCATCCCGGTGCAACCCGGTGCACTGCCGCCCCCAACCGCCTCCACTACCTCCACCGTCGTCGTCGTCGATGTTTGCGCGAACACAGACCATCGTGGACCAAAAGGAAAACAACATTGATGGCCACCTTTTTCGGCGATGTGCCGTTCAACCCGCCGCCAGCCGTCGCCGCCGCCCCCGATGGTTTATTGCGATATTTTTGCACGCTATGCATGTGTGTGTGTGTTATTTTCGCGACCGGTTTTCGCGTAAACGGCGCAAAGTTTGCGCTGGTTGTTGCATCGCGTCTTCGTCGAGTTTCGGGGGTGGCATTATTCACCGCCCGCGTCGAACACATAAACAAATGCGATTTGTTCGATTCATCGGTTCGTTCGCCCCCCGTAGGAGGGCGCTGGTGCCATGTGAGGGGGGCAGGTGGAGCCAAACAGGTAAATCCCGGATTTCGCAAACATTTCACCTGCCGCCCCCCTGCGCATTTCGCCGCCAGAACTGGAGAGCGTTTTTTTCGGCGAGGATTTACACCCGAAAAATCACATTTTTCAATTAACTCGTGCGCGAAAATGCTGATTGCTACACACTCTCATGTCGACAGTGATATAATGGCCGCCCCCGGACACATTGTACCGGAAAACTAACCTACACATTCCTGATTTTGTTGATTTGTTTGTTTATTGCATTAAAACTGCCTGATTTTCATTTTCAACGTCAAATTTCACCGCCTCCCAAGTTGACAAACTCAACAAAATATAAGTCAAATCAAAGATAATTTATTGCACTTTTTCCCTGTTCAAACGGAAAATCATTTTATTCCATGGTTTTTCATCTAGAACCACATGAGTATTTTTCTTAAAAGATATTATTTAAGATTTTTTTCTTGTAACTTCCTCTTTCACAAAATCAACAATTTATTGAGAAAATAAAAGTAGAATAATCTAGCTTTTCATTGGTGAAAACCGGAAGTCGCTATTTATTATACTTTTTGTGTTATCATGACTTGAATTCACATATAAATTATCTTGTGTGTTGAACATTTATCGACAAAAATTTTTGAATATTTAATTTTGGGTACTTCCGGTTTGACAAAATCAATAAGTTAGAGTTCGAATGAAAGATAATTATTTGAACTATAAGTAAATAAAAACCGAAGTCGATTGCAGTTATAATTACGAAGTTACACTCAGTTGTTTAAACTAATTAAGATATTTCCGTTAAGGAAAATTTTAGGTAAAAATTTTAAAAGTTAAATTTCTCAACTTTTTTCTCGTAGAAACTCACTTTTATATAACACAAATTAAAGAAAGAAAACAGCACTTTCCAAAGATCAAATCCGGAAGTCCATTGCACAAATACTTCCGGAAATATCCGTCATTATATCAACACTTAAATTTCAAGGATAATTTTTTTCAATTAATTTAAAATCAAATTTGACCAACTTCCGGTATAGCTAAATCAAAAATTCATACATCAAATGAAAGCCGATTTAATATACTTTCAGAATGTGAAACCGGAAGTGCAATAAATAAAGTACATTCAATGCAATCGAAAAATATATCAATTCCCCTGCCAATAACTCAAGCTTCCTGTTATTTTACATCTCCAATCGACATTGTTGCCATGTCTCCGCATTGAAATTTTCCACCAGGACGAATGAGGATGCACTCCCATCAGACGGAAAATATTGCTGAGTCACCGGATACGCGTCATTCGTTTGTTATTTTCGTTCGCAACCGATGCAATTAGAGTCCTGCGTTTGTTTCCATCAGCGCAACGAGAAATTTGCATGCGCAGTGTTGCACTCGAATGCACTTTACTGCCAACCGTGCAAAATCGATGATCATATCGATATTGGCGCGTGGAATTGCATTGTTGCAACGCGTCCGAATCTAACCTCAATCGAATCCAACAACATGTCATTGATACAATTAGGTTAGAGTGCAATCGATTAGCGTTTGATGTGCGAAATTGTTATCCTTGTGGACGGCGCTTTGATGCTTCACGTCCAATAAAAACCGCCATATTTGCCGGCGCATCCTGTCAACTGTCAAACGCGGTTCGAACATGGCGGAATGTGAAGATGATGAAAATATCCTTTGATGGATGCTGGGTGGCTCATGATGGCCCGTCCGAAATTGCGTGTGTGTGCAAGGACGATCCATCGCCCGTTACCAACAAAGGATAATTTCGTTTAGGTCCTTTCAATTTCAATATCATCAATTTTTTGTTGTTGCTTTTTAATCCTGATTTTTGGGGGTGGATTTTTTTTTTTGGATTTGACGGTTGACATGACCGGAAATACGAAGGTCCAGCCTCCAGGACGATGAAACTCAATGCGTTGACGCATGAAAACCGTCCAAAAGGATAATCCTTTTTTAACCCCATCCAAATGCATTTGAATTTTGACCGTTAGATCAAAGAAAATCCTTTGCTTTTGACGATAGAAAAGGATTTTCGTTTTTTTGTCCTTAAATCCTAGACATCCATATATTATCTTATAATTATTATCATCAAATATGAAGAGCACATTTATTTTTTTGTTATTTTTTGTCTTGTTTTTTGTTTGTTTGCTATTTCTACTCTAATTTGACATTAATTACATTGAATCCAATTACGTTGCTAATTAACATCTAGATATCATCAATTACATCGATAATTTGGGATTACGTATATGAATAATTAATTTGTCATTAATCTTTATTAATTTAAATACATTTGGATGGGTTTCATTTGTTCATAAATTTTGCAAATTTGATTCTCAATTTTATGCAATAAATTAATTATAACAATGTCATCAATTGTTGTTTTCGATGTAATAATGTAATTGCATTCATAACATCATACTAACATTTGTTTAAAAATTGTTTTTGTTACTTAAATCACAAAATTAAAAGTTTTATCCTTGAAATTTCCCTTCAAAAACTCCTTTTGACTCCTTTTTATTTTGCAACCAATTGAACCAACAAAATTATTTATAAAAATTATGTTATCAATTATAAACAATCAATTAATAGCTGTGACAAATTTCGATGTTCTAGATTAATCAGAAATTGTTTAAATAAATTATTAAAAATTTAAATAGGAATGTTCTACATTAAAACTGAAGATAAAGTTCGAACATTTTTCAGGATATCTCAAAAAATATAAGTGATAGAAGGATTTTGCAAATTGTAAACAAAAATTTAATAATTACTAATTAAGATTGTACCATGAAAAAATTATTAATTAATTTTCAAACCAAATTTTTATCATTGATTTTCAAATATTTATTCCTGACGAGAATTTCATAATTATGTTTTAATATTTTAATACCGGAAATTGATAGAACAAACAGGAAATGAATGAATCTAATGATTTCATCTGAATGTTCAATAATTAGTTAATAATTGTTTCAAATTGCAATACTATAGCTCGATTAGAAGTTAATTAAACTTTAATTAGAAATTAATATTCCATAAAACAATTGGTAATCCTTAAATTTCTATACGGAATGTAAACCCCGGAAATACATGGAAGAAACCGGAAATAATATTGTTTAAAAAAATTATCTCAATTCTGGATTAATAATTTGTTTATATTCAAAATTTCAGCAGTGTAGCTCAATTAGAAATTAATTTGAAATAAATTTAAATTTCTGTTTGATTTAATTTACATAATGTAGTAAAAAGTTTACGCCATTTTTAAGTACAGGAAATAAACTGAAGACACCGGAAATGAGGTGATTTAAAAATATCTTATGAATTTTGGAAATTAGATAATATATGTTCAAAATTTCAAGCTTGTATCTCAATTAGAAGTTAATTAAAATTTAATTAGGAAATATTTTTTCAAGAAATTTCTCATCACATTTTTTGTATCAATCTGTCAAAAATCACTTTCCCCTAGAATTTGACAGAGAAACCATTCGAAAACACCGGAAACACGTGACCTGGACCATTCTGGAATGACTACCATGCGTAAATCGAAAAGAACCCAACCGGAAATACCAATCTTCCGGCTTCTCTTACATAATACAATCAAAACAGGAATGAGATTAGTTCCAAAGTGACTTAAGTGACTTGATAAAATTCCCCCAGCACACCGGAAACATGAGGATGGCGTGGGTATTATAAGGCAAAGCAACCGGAAACGCAGTATAATTGAACTCATTCAAATTGTTCCTCGTCATGGTTGACACTCCGCTCCTTCGTTTCTTATTTCCTCATTTCCTCGCTGCTCTTTTTTCCCTCCTTCAGTTTCCGTTTCCGTGCAAAGTGCCGTCGCATCGGAAATGACGTAATCACCACGACGATTTTTAAAATTAATTTCCGCCCAATTTGCGTCCGGCTGTCAGCAGCAACTCTTTGAATACGCACGTCTAATTGCATTTCGACGTGCGCCATCTTGCGGAATTCAATTAGCGTTATTCTTTCTGTCCGCCATTTTCCCACGGGCCACTTCATTAACCCCTTCAAAGGACCAACTTTCGCTTTGTTCTTCTCCCCTTTTTTCCTTTTTTTCCGACTCCTTTCTCTATTTTTAATTGTTCATACGGTCCTGTCGTAATTCGATTTCGTTTGACACTTTACACGAAATGCATTGTTGGAAAATCCTCGCTCTTTTTTCTCATCGTTTCCCTTTTCCTTTTTTTCTCAAGTTTAGTCTTTGTTCTCAATGTGTGTGTGTGTGTGTGTGTTGCAAGTGTGAAGAAAGTACGTGAATGGAATAAATAACTGGGCGACTGTGACGCCACGACAGTGCCGGCTTTAGAATATTTCAGAAATTCCGCATGGAGTTCTGGAATCTTCTCAAATCGACGCTGAATGTTTCTTTAAAATTACAGGACCGGCTCCAAAATTCAATGCATTGCGGGCTACTTGGACCTGACAGACAAGTATCCCGCAAGACGCCATTTTTCCATCGGCATGTGATGTGTGAAAGGATGGAGGGGGTTAGACCTAACCTAGATTGAAGGCTATCAGTCAATAATGACGTGTCGATGACGTCGGAATGAGGGTTAAATGAGTGCGTAGGGTGCGTGAGTGGGGATGGGTGAAAAAATGGAGCGGGGAGTGTTTTGACACCTAACCTACAAAATACATCTATCTAATAGGGGGTTGGTATTGATTAACTAACCTAAAAATGTGTACGTTTAACGGAAACGTCACTCACTTGTTGTCACCACCATTTTGTTTGCTTCGTCTCTTTCTAACGCTCAACATTTTTTTGATTTTCATTTTGCTCTGCTCTTTGCACTTTTTTACTTTTCATTTGTTTATATTTCTTTGGGGTTTTGCGCACATTTCGCCAGCGATTGTTTTCGTATTCTCATTTCGTGGGGTTTACTGTTGTAGTTGATGACACGTGTGCATATTGGGTTGCCTACATGCATCGTGAGTTGTCTACCTTCCTTCGGAACAATCAATAATTTGAATGTGGGCAACCCATCATGCACACACGTCACTAATAATAATTAATTATACATTTGGATAACAACAAATTGTGTGTGTTTGTTTGCTTGCCGCACTGCGTCGCATTCCCAAGTGGAGAAGATCGAAGATGTGGGAAGATCCGTCCCTGGATGGTGAGGAAAACCGGAAGGATGGAAAGGTAGGCAACCAATATCAGCTGCCAAACTGGTTGCATAAGTCCTGTGTTTATTTCAAGGCTCAATATTTGGAATCTGGGGGATTTTTCGACTTCAGGTTTGTTGGGAAGCGGTTGGAAAAGGGGCGGTAATTGGTGGAGGGGGTAAGGAAACTAGCGCCCTCTCGCCCATCGAAGCAGCGCGTCAGCTAAGACGTCCAGATGTGCTTTCGTCTGAAAAAAAAAAATGAAATGTCAATCAGAAACTGTCAAAATGATTCATTATGGAGGTTTATAACTAAATTTCATATCAAATTCCCCCAGAAGTCACCAAATCATCCACCATTTTGTGAACAATGTTGTTTGACAGTGTTTTATTCTTAATTTCGCGGTCGGGAATCTTGGATGGTGGGAATAAAGATCATTAAAAACAATTTTGCAAGTTTTTAGTTCGCGAATTTGCGAAGGGGGCGGCTAGATTTATGAATACGAAACGGCGCGCGTTTGGCAAGCGGACGGCGGCAGCGTGGGCGGCATGAATGACTCTGCACATTGCTCGAGTCATCGTTGTAGAGGCCGCCACCGTCGCCGCCGCCGCCAGCAACGTACGCGCAATAACACATCGAAATGCCGCACACGAAAAAAGGATTCGCCAAAACGGCGACGAGTTGTCTATCGGCGTGGGCGATCCATTCATTATTGCCGCCATTGCTTCCGCCGCCCCCCACCACCCTCAACAACATTCCCAGTGTCCCGAAAAACTATACGTTACCGATTTCTTTCAATGAGCGAATTAGCATTTTAGATCAGCAAAATTTCCTTTGAAATTTTTGAGATTTTTCAAAGAGTTTAGTAATTTTGTATTATATGACAATTGTTTTTTTCACAAAGTGTGAAAAAATTCGTATAGGTACGGTCCTGGCAAGAATTTTTATTGATTCATAGCAGATTTGGACAAGTTTTTATTACGTTACTGTTTTGGGGCACTTCCGGTTGAGATAATTATTTCAAAAAAATCAACAATAAAGTTGAATAATCAGCGAATATTTTGCAGTTGAGGAATTAAAATTTGGTCGCATACAACTTGAGAAATTAATTTCTAAATTTCATAATTTTGTAAAATTTTACGACTCAAATATATTTTTTTATATGACAAAATTGAAGAAAGTTTTGAAGTACTTCCGGTTTGAATTTTCAAGCGAAAAAAATCACGTATAATTTAGAATAGTAACCAATTCATATGAAAGTATCCAAATGTTGATATTGTGTTATTTGGCCAAGAAAATAAATAAACAAAAAGATGAAACAATAAATTTGTAATTTTATTTTGATTTTTTTAAATAATAAATATCGGATACTTCCTGTGGGAATATTTTAACGAAAAAAATCACAAACAATGTCGAGATACCCCAAATTATATTGTTGAAAACAGAATTGATTTATTATAATTTTTACCTGAGAAAATAAATAAAGAAATAAAATTATCCTGTAAAAATGAAATGTAAATTTAATAAATTTAAATGCATATTTCCGGTACTTCCGGTGAAGATATCATTATCAAAAAAATCATGAATTTTCCCGAGTTCTTATGACGTATCCCTGATGGAAAACATTTGCATTTTTATTACATTTACTAGCAGAAAAAAAATAATTTCCATCTTTGAATTCATTCGAGGATACCGGAAAATCGCCCACGGAAAAAATAAAATTTCATCGAGTCGGGACTCATCCCATCATCATTAGGGAGAGCAAACAACAATCCTGGGATAAGATGGATCTTGGTGCTCATCGACAAAGCCGCACTTAGATTTCCATTCGCATTTATCCGAAGAATCCTTTTGCGCGCAGGATAAATAACGGAAAACAAAGAAGTTTGTGCGGAAGCGGAGTAATCCATCAGGATGAAACGCACTTGTTTACCATTTTACCGGTTTACCAGTTGATTACTACTGATTGCTTTTTGTGTTGTATTTTTTGGTTGGTTTGGTTTGAAGTGGTTTTTGGGGGCGGAAAATTTGTTTACAAGAATGTTATTTATTTGACATGATGACTTTCTTGTGTAAATATTTCCAGGAAAGTTAAATATAAGTGGGATAAACATGGATAGGAAATATCATCAGAAAAGTGACGGAAAATTACAGGGATGGACTAAAAATGGGAAAGAACTGAGGAGAAGTGAGGAGAACTGAGAAAGGCGAAGAAGATCGAAGAAGAATCAAGGATAATGAAGAATAATTAAGAGGAAGTAAGAATAACTGAGTATGACTGAGCAAAACTGAGAATGACTGAGTATAGTTTTCAGTTACCGTTTTGTAGAACATGCACGCTTGACGATCCTCATCTTCAGCTGAAGGACAATCAATGAAACCATCACAAAGGACATGATCATCGATGCAGTGATATCGTCCTTGTCGATCCGGTGTGGGACATGCGAACCTCTCCATGCCATCCGGTGCTGAAGGGCACTCTGAAAACATCCAGAAAAAAAACCGTTAGTTACAGTGTTGCCGCAACTACAAATTGCAATGTTGCCGCAACTACGAATTGCCTTATTGCAATTTTCCTCTTATTTTGACTTGTTATAAACATTTCACGTCAATTTCAACTCCAATCCTGAACTTTCCTTCAACAATTTTCCTCCCATAAATAAATAATAGCCATCCATCCGGGATGATCCCAATGAAGCGCTCATCGCTAATTAATAATTAAGCGATTTCCCCGACGCAACAAATTCGCACCGCATCGACGAACGATAAAAGTTGAACTTTCCCGAAGCGGGATTCCATCAGGACGTCCATCCCGAAGGGAATGCTAATAAACGCTGGCTGCGGTGCGCGATATTCCCGACAGGAAGCGCGCGGAAATGGCATGATCAGGCGAGGCGTTGGCCGCAACCCGGAAATGATTGATTTGCACATGTCGATTTTGATTTATCGACGAGCGAAGATCAAAAAATATTTGCATTGCATACCAATTTGACAACTTCCCGTTTTGGAGGCAATCTAACATTACTTCCGGTTTGCTAAAAACCCCAAAAACACCAATACAAACATAAAACAACTTTTTTTGGTTAATTTTACAATTATTTTTGAAATAAAAGTTAGCGAATTTTTAACCGGAAGTTAAATATATTTGAATTTATACATGACCAAAAAATAGGATACAATTCCGGAAGTCATCAAAAGGATGTGGAATTGTAATAACTTTGCATTGAAAGCAAATGGTGGCAGGAAATGGCAGGATAAGACATGGAACTTGAGCGGAAGTGATTCGAAAGGGATGGTGGGGGTACTGGAGGCAGTTGTGGTGATGATGGGAATGTCATGGAGGCGGGAAACTCTGCGGGAAAGCCACAAATGTCCCACGAAGCTACGAAATTGCAGATGCAATCACGTTCGGCTCACTTATTGCCGGTGTGATAACAGCGGTTTTGAGGTTATGAGTGGGTGTTTACCTTTGTGACATACACCCACGTTGTGTAATCAACGGAAAATTATCTCACCTCTCCCCAGAATGAGATAATATCACGATATCCTGTTTCTATCCCTGATTTTCTTCCTATCCCCACTACAAATCCTCCTAAAATCCTTTTAAAATCCTAGTTCAAATTTGGTTTCGGAAAATTCTTTTTTATTTTTTTATATTTTTTAATCTATACCAACAAATTTATCAATAACTTCTATCAAAAAGTCAATATTTGATCGAGGAAAATCAATGAAAAAGGTTTAAAAATCTATTTATTCTAGAACATTCTAGAAGAAATCACTTTATAACGCATCCTTTTCGAATCCTTAAATGTCGGGATGATATTAACGGTTCGGGGATGAAGTGTGGGAAATGTGGCGGCACTCGTGCGCCTATTGTGGTAGTTTACCCGCCATTTTCCCGCCGTTTTCCGGGTTTTATTGCCGCGTTTCTTATTCGATTATCCTGTCCCATTCATCCGCACATTCCCGCATGAATTCGCCATCTTTATGAATGGCAGGGGTCGTTTTGGTAATGGATAATGGTTATGGTCACACATGGAATGGATTCATTGCTGCCATCTCCGCGGAAAACCGGAAAATTCGCAAAATGGCGCAAAAAATATTTATTTTTTTTTCTCATGTTAGATATATTCCAGGAAGTTATGATATGATAGTTTATAAAATACAGGATAAAAGATATGATTAAATAGACGGAAAGAAGAGTCAATGAAACCGGAAATGGAAAATTCCTTCAATAAATGTCCATTTATTCCCAGTTGAATGATCACAAAGATTTAAATTGAAAAGATTTGATTTTGTTTAATATTAAATTAAACCATTATAGAATTTATTGATTAAATTGATAAAATCAGAAGTTATTCATAAATAATCATTATTTAATATTATTCGATAAAAATTTTAATATCACGAATAGTTTTTCCGGAAAAAAATCATAAACATTGATTATCCTTACAAAAAATCTTACAAATTAACATAAATCTTGCATGCACTTAAATGAAAATTGTTACTTTTCTAATAAAGTTACAACACTGAAAAAATCACCTTAGATTGTCAAATAGTCACTAATTAAAATGAACTAAGGGCGATTTTAATCCAGAAAATAGTTTGACAGAAAAAAATTCCCAAAATTTGAAAATATTTCTCATCAAATAAAATAACAAAATAAAATGTTTACATGACTTATGAGACTTTTATGATTATTTTGATTGTTTGCATTGACAGATAATAACGTTATATAAAATGCAAAACCGGAAATTAACAGGTATTCAATATTATCCTGCAGGCTATCAACAATTAGTGCGTAATTAACTGAACGCTAGTTAGTACGTATTCAAACTTGTTTTTAATCGAGTTTTGTTCGCGAATTTAGTATGAATGCAATAACCGCCAATTCAAATAATATTTAACCGGGATTTTCCCGCATTCGATAGCCGCCCCCGCAGGCGGTAAAATCGCAGGAAGCCAAATAAAGTTGAAGTTCATTGCAGCGAGTTCGCAATTTATTTGCACACATTATTCGCTTCCATTGAAATCCAATAATGCGGAAAATAATATTTTCGCCATTTTTATCATATTTCCGGTTTATATTTAATATGACTGCATGCTAAAATATTTAATTATTGTTATTATAAAAGAATGGGACCAATGAAATTGGTCATATTTGGTATCAAACGAAAGGGAATTCAATTCTCTATAAGATGAATTCATTTATTTGTTAAACAA
>JARJDZ010000715.1:0-14588 GCA_030264555.1 Aleochara sp. GC000083
ATCGACCCTCAAAAAGGCAAACAAACTGTATAACAGAATATGCAGAGCATTTTGATGTTGGCATAAACTCCAATGTAGGCTGGCCCATGTAAATAAAATGTAAATAGAAAGTGCATTTACTTATTTATATTTATGGTTCGCATACACTTTGCAAGTCTTGCTGTTATGGACTGAAGTGGACTCTACATTCTGAAATTCGTACTCGTAGATTCTCATGCAGGAAGCCTTGCAAAAAAGGAATGTTTTTTGGGGCGTTGGAAATGTTTCTCTATCAACTTCTCTGTTTGTTTCACCTTCTTTATTTTGGATTCAGTGTTTTTAAATATTCGTTTGTTTTTTGAGACATTAAAAGTAACCTTAATTTAAAAAAAGGTTTACTTTTACTTTTTTGCATCAGAAATGTGCAAAACAAATTTTCGGTAAAAGTATAAAATTTTATTGTTTATGTTAGTAACTGAAGAACAAAAGTAAGTTGGAAAATAGTTAAATTATTCAATTTCAATTTAAAATATAAATATGACAAATATATAAATAAAGAACTGAAGAATTTTTCTAAATTGGGCCAATATAAAAGATAAAATGAGATGGTTCTAAATGAAGAAAACATTCCGAAAGTTTGGAAATGATTGATTCCCAAGGTTTTAGAGATTCATAAAGTTGAAAACTAAAAGTTACCATTTTCAGAAATACAATTTTAAAGACTTATTTGAAAAACAAGCGAACCAAAATTAAATAAATAAAATAAGATTAATAAAGCAGAAAGCTTAAAAAACATTTTCAAAAACAGATTAAACCAAGATAAAAATGAAGTAAAAAAGCTGAATGATAAAGAAAATAAAATCGAAAGCTTGAAAATTTTTAATTTCCTAGATTTTAAAGATTTATCAATCTGACAATTTAAATGGACCATTTTGGGAATTCTAAATAGTTTAACAAAATTGATCCAAAATAAATTTTAAAATAAAATAGTTATACATATAAGAAAATTAAATCGACAACTTGGAAATTATTAGTTTTCTGTGATCACAAAACTTTCAAAGAATTGAAGCTGAAAGTTCGAATCATTCACCTTAAGACTTTAACCAGATTAGAAAAATATAAAATAAAATAGCTACTTGAGGAAAAAAATAAAATAAAATGGAAATCCTGGAATTTTCTATCAATAAAGCTGAAAGATCTAAGGGACCATTTTCAAAAATAAACTTCATGTAAGTTTTCTTTAAAACTATGATATTTTAAATATTTTTAAAAATGAAACTCGAAGTCGTTTTCCAATGAAAATTTAACTTTTTGCACTTGTAACTTGTGAAACTCTAAAAGTGTTTTCTATTTGATAACATTATATGGTTGAGGATATCATCATGATGAACAATCCTGTTCGTAGATGTGGACCAAAGACAAGAAAAGAAGATTTACTTCCCGGGTCCATAACACAATTTCATTCATCTTCCAGATGACAGTGATTACACCCCATCATTTACCACAGAACCCCCAAAAATACTGAACGATCTAGAAAAGTACAGGAGGAATTCTCTTATGACTAGACCCAAAAGTAATAAAATATTTTTGAGGGGGAAAACCGCAAAAAGAATAAATGTTCTCATTTCATTTTCTGGAATAATCCAAGTTTCAATTAATGTACGAATTTATAATCAATACACATTCGTGAATTTCCACAATAAATTAAAATCCGGTCCGAAATAAGCCATGAATGCACTAAGTACACAGAAAGGATTTCAGATTAATATAGCAATAACGATGTGGGGATGTTAATTAGTAATTAGTATTGATTAATCCCTTTGCACTATAAATACTTATCCGGAAGTGAGCTTATAGATGGTGCTCATATTTTGCATTCGTATGTATGCGAAAGTACACATTTGCATGCTGTAAGCAGCTTTGATGTGCGCATTTGATCGAAATTCTGCGCTCATCGTCGAGATGGTGTGAAATATTGGGAAAGCAAAGGCCATCATGGATGAAAACGTGCAGGATGCAGACAAGATGAGAGCGAACGAACGAACGAAAATGGGATAATACGTATTTGAGTGTTTTCGTATGAAATTCTCGTTCAGTGCATATTTGCAACAATGAACATCTACGTTCAAAATGCAATGAAGTTCGTGCATCGATCTTGTGAAAAAACAATTTGAAATGGTCCAAAATTTAATTCGATTTGTTCCGCTACAGTTACACGACTCCGATCGAATACATTATGCGAGTAAAAGTATGTCAAATTACCTAATGAAGTGATTTCGCGTCCATAATATGAGCAGTGCAAAAAATGGCGGGCAACATGCATAATTTCCTCTTAAAATTAATATACACGGCTGGGAATTGCCTCCGTTAATTGCTTCACTCAGACGCCACTTGCCACCGAGAGCTGTGCACAACTTTTAGCTTCATTACGTGCTAAAGACTCGCACGTAATGATACATTTTACATTATTAAATCATGGTGCCTTTCACAAATCACCTTGTTGCATTATTATCAAATTGGTTCGGTCATTCCTTCGTTCGCTGGTTCGTTTGTTTGCGCGTTCGTGCACAGCCAGTCGACTTGTGCTTCAATGGCTTGTGTTAGAAAATATATCACTTGCATTTTTTCGGTTTGGTGCTAACAAGGCCATTCGATATGTTTTATTGTCCAGCAAGAGAGCTTATATCATTTCCACTAACAGCATGCAGAATTGTCGCCGTTGTTGCTGTGATATAATCATTGCAAATCTTGTGGTTGTGTCTGGAGAGTTTCCTCTCAGTAAGGTGTGAACATATTACTCTTTTGAGAATTGTCATAGTTTGGGTTGGACTATAATATTTTCATGGAGTGTAAACTGGACCAAATACGAGTTGTCTCAGAAAATGTGTGCAGGCTATTTTTTACTCTTTCCTGGTATTTTTTGATGAAATAATCTAAGAAAATAAATTTAATGAAATATAAAATCATGTCAATGTAATCCTCTATTGGAGTGCAAAAAATGATATAATAAAAGAAGTATGATCCATATCTTTTTGTGTGGTATTCACATATTTTTTTTTGGGTATGTTTCTGGGTATAATATTAAAATTCGAAGTTAAAATGTCAAAAATCATGAAGAAAGATCAAGAAGATAATGAAGATGAACTAGTAATTAAGACAGCTTTCATCTTACGGAGTAAAGCTTGAATATAAAGTGATTCTATTAAATTTATATTACTGAAATATTAGGCCCATTGAAAAAGAAAAAATAAAGTTGTTCTCATTCCAGTTCGAATTAAATTGGTAAAATAGAACTGAATTATGAGTAATTATTTTCCTCATTCGCGTGGAATAATTGTATGTAATTTAATTACTCCAATTAACTGCTTAATTGATATTGATTTAATCGAACTAAATGTTTTTTCTCTACCTTTCACTCAAAATTGTTCAATGAATTAAGAATTAAATCTTTGTCTTTACTCTTAAAATTAAAAATTGTCATTGTAGGGCTTAAATGAAAATTAGGGCAATATTAGATGATTTTGTTGTTGTTTTAACATGAAAAGTATTTATAGGAAATAAGAGAATTAAAAAAATGTTTCGTATTATTTAATCTTGAATGAAACTAAAATATTTGAAGATATAGTCGATCTAAAGTTGAAGCAACTTTATTCATTCAATATATCACTCATGTATATTGTAAAAATTAGATAAGAAAATATATATCCTAATCTGTTTTGTTATTAGTTCAATGATTGGGAAATGTTAATTTCAAATGCGTCAATTATAGATTGAATAAGACATTCAGAAATCTGAATCCTTAAAGTTTTGAAGTTTCCTTAAAAACATTTTGCTATGAGAGCATTATTCCTTCAATAGGAAATTATAGAAAAAGTTAGTAGTCAGAATAAGTCGTTTCTAGATCAAGGTTCACGTATACAGCACGATGTACCCTGAATGATGAGTGTGCATTAGATGTGTTTCTTGATCTACAACCGGCATATTCTATCTTATTTTAAAAGTGATAGATTTTCACACAATTCATATGATATTTGATGATTTAGTCAAATTGAACTGGAAGTAACTTTGTTCCTTCTTCAAGAGGTTCAATGTAATCCAATTATTGGTTCAATGATTGAGAAAAATTTATGAACATTTATGAACATTTATGAACAAATATGCGTCTTTTGAGTTTTTAAAGTTTCCTCAAATTCATTTAGCAATGAGAGCATGATTTCTTCGCCTTTGCGATAAAATAGTAGCTTAAGATGTATTGCTTTTGAAAAACTGATAAGTATACAAACAATTCATATGATTTTTTAAAGAAAAAGTACACATTTCTTGCTAAATTAAAAAATCTGTGCCTTTTCTTTTGAATTTTGAAAGCTTTCTCAAAGACATTAACCAAAAGAACATGATTTCCTGACATTTGTAATAAGATAATAGAAAATGGCATATATTGCATTTTAAAAACTGATAAGTAATCAATCAATCCATATGATTGCTTGTCCTTGTAATGATTTCGCGAAGAGTGCAATAATCATAAAAACGATTTGCAATATATCGAATCAGATCTAATTTATTGTATCCACCCAAGAATCGTGACTCTCGTGATTAATTGTCTTAAAGACCACAATAACAATTATTTTATTAGTACAAATAATACCAATCCTTATGGGATAAGATCTGAACGGATCTGAATAAAACTTGGTGCATAAAACCCCCAACCTTGGGCCATAACTCAGCGTACTGATCGAACTGTCTCTTCTTTTGTGCATTCCAGGTGCTGCTGCTGGAGGCAGGTGATGAAGAGCCCGAAGTGGCCGAAGTGCCCGCATTCGCACCCGTTGGACTCCGATCGAGTATAGATTGGAATTACGAAACGCAACCGTCTCCACGAAGCTGCCTCGCGCGCCGCAACGGACGATGCCCGTGGGCGCGCGGCAAAGTGATGGGCGGCTCGTCGACCCTAAATTACATGATTTACAATCGGGGCCATCCGCTCGACTACGACGAATGGGCCGCGGCCGGAAACCCCGGCTGGAAGTTCCGCGACGTCCTGCCGTACTTCCGCAAGTCCGAGGACAACCGCGACTTCTCGCGCATCGATCCGCACTACCACGGCATCGGCGGGCCGCAAACGGTCGAGATCTTCCCCTACCAGGACGAGAACATCTTCGCGCTGATCGACGCGTACAAGGAGCTCGGCCTCGAGGAGTTCGACCAGAACACGGACAAGCAGATCGGCACCAGCCTGCTGCAGACGACGTCGCGCGACGGCGAACGCCTCAGCACCAACGGCGCCTTCATTCGCCCGATCCGGACGAAGCGCGACAATCTGGAAGTGCGGACGAACGCGCACGTTACGAAGGTGCTGATTGATCCGCATAACAAGATCGCCATCGGCGTGGAATTCCTCGCCGGCGGGAAATTGCAGGAAGCGTACGCGAAACGCGAAGTCATCCTCTCCGCTGGAGCCATCAACTCCCCGAAGATCCTGATGCTGAGTGGTGTGGGTCCAGGTGATGAGCTGGAGAAGTATGGGATTAAGCTCATCAAGGAGGCTGCTGTCGGGTTCAATCTGCAGGACCATGCCACTATGGATGGCGTCATGTTTGCTCTTAACAAGTCAGCGACGAGTGTTACCGATGAGGAACGACGCGAAGATGTCACATTTTACCAACACTCAAGGCGTGGTCCATTGTCATCAACAGGTCCTCTACAAGTCAATGCCTTCGTGCAGACCATGTATGCAAGTGGTGAACGGGCTGATATCCAATACTCGTTGGATGCTGCCGATGTGCAGAATTTCCTCAGTGATCCAGTTCTAACTGCAGAAACCAATGTCCTACCCTTAGCCTACTATGATGGGTTGATGGTACGACCCATTCTGCTCAACCCGAAGAGTCGTGGGGTGGTGCGGCTCAATTACAGTGATCCAGTCTTGGGAGCTCCGTTGATTTTCGCGAATACCTTCCAGGAGCAGCAGGATTTGCTCACGATGGTCGAAGGGGCTAAGCAGAGTATCAATCTGCTGAGGACCCATAGTCTGATGAAGCTGGGGTACCAGTTGGTTGATGTGCCATGGCCTGCGTGCAAGCATCTGCCCTTCGCGAGTGATGAGTATTGGGCTTGTTGTGCTGAGTCGTACACGACGACCATCTACCATCCTGTAGGAACGTGCAAGATGGGGCCGAAGAATGATCGCACGGCCGTCGTGGACGCCAAGTTGCGCGTGTACGGCATTAAGAATCTGCGTGTCATCGATGCCTCGATAATGCCAACTATCATACGCGGAAATACCAACGCGCCCGTTATTATGATCGCTGAAAAGGGTAGCGATCTCATAAAGCATGCCTGGCTTAAGAACGAGTACGAATTCGGGGTTGAGCATACTTCCGAGCCGCATTCGTCGACGTACAGTGTCACAGAGACGCAGTACCATTAACGTTCACCTCATCGTTACCATATTCTTCCTATATTTTTCCAATGAGCGACAGTGAATCGATATGTTTTTGTATGAATGTGGTTTTGATGAAAATATTACCCAAAAGTTGTTATCTACCCATAGAGACAATGTTTCTGAAATTTTGCAATTTGGTCATATATCATATCTAAGACGAATTGATTAAGAAATTGAATATGATGATGATGAAAAATTCTGAGGTTCTTTCAAGTTGGATCTTTCTGAAATGTGATTTTCACATTATGCATAATTTTTATAAAAACTAGTCTCTATTTTCTGGGCTTATTGATAGTTGGTGATTTAAATGAGTTTACTTAAACTTGATGAGACTAGGCTATAAATTCCAATAAATTTCCAGGATCTTGTTTATGATCACATCAGAAAATATCAATTTAAATAGTAATTAATGAAATTCGTTTTGATATTAATAATTTCCCAAAAAATTACCAATTTACAAATTGGTAACACATCTAAAACGTTATGAATTGAATAAGATTATGATGAATGATAGTTGGATATTTCTGAAATGGGACATTCATATTATGAACAATTATGATACAATATTTTTGCAAAAAAACTCTCTAATTTATTCTCTTGACTTCAGGCCTGTATTTTTTGGACAAATTGAGAGTTGGTAATTTAAACGACGAATCCAGAACTACTAATCCAAACGTGATGAAACCAGGGTGTAAATTCGAAATTAAATTTTCACATTCCATTTGTAAACAGATCAGAAAATGCCAATTTATATAGTAATTAATATTTGAATGCATTCTGGAGGAAAATTCTCAATTGGTATTAAACTTACCAAAAATCCTATTTATCTCTGAAATCTGGTAAATTGAAACACACCTAGCAAATTGATGACAAAAAAGAGTACCCTAAAAAATCTTGTAATGAATTTATCTTTGTTCTATCTTGTATCTTAAATTTGATGATACTACGAAATAAATCCTGGATTGAATTTTTTTACTTTGTCTATAACCAGAAATTTTGAACCAACATACTGAATATTCTTTTGAATAAGTGTAGTTGATTTAACCAAAAAATGCGAAATTATATTGCTCCAAATCTATTACAATATATGAGCTAATTAATCTAGCAACAAACATAGCATATTACAATTGAAAAATAATATTTTTTGAACAATTATCCTGGCCTGACCTTCTTAAATATGACGTCCATATTTCGGACCAAAATTTACCTAGATCTATTTTTTGGCTACAATACATTTCTAAATGAAAACCGGAAAATGAATGAAGGCAGGGCACAAAATCTAAAATATATTTCTGCCTATAAAGAGATCAGAAAGTGCCAATTTATAAAGTAGATAACGAAATTACTAACGATTCAATCATAAATATTTGAATGCATTTTGGAGCCACAATGATTTCTTCAAAAACATTCCTGATTCACTGAACTGAATTTTGTATAAAATTTCCTAATATATATTTCCTCCCTGGAATTTACCTTCCATCTAATAGTTACCTAGATAGACTCTACAACAAATATTTTAATACCTATTTTATTTACCAGTTCAACAAAATAGTCATAAATTAAATAGTACATTTTATACCGGATGGACTTTTAAAATTGTACATAGGGAAATGTTTAAGAATATGATTGTTGGCAACTCAGCACATTAAAAAAACTTGATTAAATATATAGTCCTTTGAAATGCATTTGATTAAAATTATGCATTAATAAGGTAATATCCCTAAAAATTCGAGAAAAGTTTGGTTGCGAATTTATGTTAATCAGCATGTTTTGCTCTTAGTCATATTTAAATAAATGTAAAATCCTATGTATTATTTGAAAAAGTCCACACATATCTTAAATATTTTATATCCATTTGTAATCAAATTATATTTAACCAAAGTTATTCAGATAACAAAAAACTGAGCAAAATTAAATTTTGATATTTAGTAATTAATTAAGTAAAATCAATAAATATATAGAGTAATAGACATAATGCAAATGGATATGATATATTTAATAATATTTAATATGTAATACTAATGAGAGTCGCAATAGTTTGACGTTTTAATTACTGCTTGTTTCAGTGCTGATCGCCATTCGCTGCATATCAATATTAAATTATTACCAATGAAAAAGTCACTTCACTTCCATTAACTGTGCATAATTTTAGTATTTGGTCATTAAATGTTAATTTTGTAAGCGATATTTTTGCTAGAATAAAACGAAAATAAAAAATATAAGAAAGATAAGTTCTGCAATTTTTCGCTGTATACAAATCGAATGGAGGTGGAATTTGTATGGTTTTAGCAAATTTAAATCAAGTACCAATGTACATTTTGTAGCAACGTATGAATAAAATGTATTAAACCGAATAGAGTTTTCATACGCGTTGAACTTGCATAGAAAATCGAGAAGGCTTCAATTAAATTCGCATCGCGGATTTGCAAAGTTGGCGAGCTCTGTCGTCGCTGTTGCAATATTTCATTGCGCCCCTTTCTGCCCAGAAGTCTGCACAATAATATTCCGTACGCATTGTGCAGACTCGGGACAAGCATGCGAAAATAGGAGCAGTTGGAAAATCCTTTACCGGATTGCACATTGTGCTCATTTTGTCAACGTGTTGAAAACGTAAAGTTGCACAAGGGTCATCTGAAAACTTACTTCCCTTATAAAATTTAAAACGTACTCTTTGCAAATAATTCGCTATTTTAGAGAGTTATTCGCTGTCCCTATATAAGCATGTTTATATCCTGATTGGGGATCTCGTCAGATAAGATATTGTTGCTTCTGAATAAGGGATGCATTCGGTTTTTGAAAAATCCAGCATCTACTGCATGAATATTAAATATATGTGTGCATATTCATATAAACTTCAATTCATAGAGACGCATGTATATTACGATGATATTTCTACAATTCTACGATTTGCTCTAATGAATTCCACCATGAGGTACAACAATTGTATAGGCGAGCTGCAGCAATTCGCATTCGCATGCGAATTGCGGATTTGCAAATGAAAATCGCGGATCGCATTCGGGTATAAACTAATGCGTAAATGCACAACGTCGAGTTTCAAGGCAGAATAATTACGTTCGTAATCCGTAACTCGACAATTCGTTCATTATTCTAATTAAAATTAATTAATAATATAAATGAATGGATGGGCATATGGTTGACAAATAATTCGTTTTGATTAGTCGTTTCATCGTTCATTTGCAATTTGATTTGCATACGCCTATTATAAATAATTTTTGCCTGCATTTTCATCAACTGTTCTACAAATGCATATCTATAGTTTGAGGCGTAGATTCCACTTCGTATTCATGTCAATATTTATAAATAATTAAAAATTTACCGAATATTTAGAGAGCATTTTAAATTTTATATATTTGCAGTTGTCATTACTTGGCATGATACAATATTTCATCAGCTTTAAGTAATTAATTTTATTGACATCCAAAGTATGCAATTTTATTTATATCATATATTTTAGAATAATTTACATATATAATAATATATTTGTTTGTTCTATAAACAAGCAATTATTTTGAAGTAAAGTTAGGACCGTAATAAATGAATATCCAAAATACATATCTGGAAATATAGTTGTACATTGTTAAGTTCTTTTTTGCATTGCAAACTTGTTTGAACTTTATGGCAATTCTTCATCTACTATTTCTACCATTGAAATTTAATTAATTAACATTTCATTAATTTCTTTTAGTTACTTATTTCAGTTTCTAGAGTCAAATAGTCAAGGACTTTTTTACAAATAAGTGCAAAAGCATGTTTCATCTGAAAGATCTGAGAAAAATGATAAAGAATGTTATCTTTTGGTACAAAATTTACAGTTTGACAGGGAATATCTAATAAAAGTTTTTGGCTCTTTTAGGAAAAACGTTTATTTTCTTAGAATGCGTTTTCACAAATTACCAAAATTTTAGAATCATTCTGGAAAATGGATCAATGTATTATTACCCATTGTAAATGAAACACTATATTTTTGATTAGCTAAAGAAAAATTTCTGAAATTATTTTCCATTGTTTTATATTTTGATGTTTCAATAGATTTGTTATTAAGATGTCTTAAAGCACTCTTTGAGACATTGTGAAGTTTCAAACAAGTGTTTTAAAATATTCACGGTAATCAGAAGAAAATACTTAGTAATTAAGATTATCTGAATTTTTGAGATTGAAAAGTTAGTTTACTTGACATGAAATATTCCTAATCTTGAGGATTTTTTTCGTGCTGATATTAATTTAATCTGTTAACACCAAATTACACACAACAGTTATTATTATTCAGATAACCTCAATCGTCAATTTTATCAGCACATATAACATTTGAAAGTAAATATTTATATCCTCCAGGGAACTTATTCGCACATAAATTTACGGTACTTTGTTGCAAGCAAGAGAAAATAATTACATTCAATAATACATTTACGTGTAAAGTTCAATGAAATATTCAATTTCAGATAAAATATGCACGTAGCGAAATCATATTGTTATGCAAATGATTACAATGTGAAATTTTATGCAAATTAAATTTCTTCACATTAAATTACCATCTGAAAATCCTCATTATATATAAATTGCATATTTTCTATACGGCTATTTTTCTATTAAATTAGCGTTTTATTGCAGCATGATAAATTTGTAATTACTCGATATGAATTGTATGAATTAAACTTTTCACTTACACTCTTTTTTCTGTTGATGTTTTGAGATTACGAAGCAATAAAAACGCTCCAATATTTCATTGTCATTGAATATTCCATTTGGAGATTAGGAAAAGTTGAAAAGTTATGTGAATGCAAATGCATTCGAATAATTTCGCTTGCATATGAAGAACTATCGGCGGCAGTTTTGCGAATAACTTTAGTATTCATGAGTTTTTTATTCGGCACTCGTGAAGCCTTCTCGTGCACTTATACAACAAAAACGAGTATTGATATAAAAATCCTCCACCGAAACCATATGAGCATGACGAATGTCTTTTCTTCCTGGTTATGCTCATATGCACTCTATATACTAAATGTTGAAAATAGCAAATTTAGAAGATAATACAAAACGAAAATTATTCACTGGATCTTTGCTCATTACACATGTAAATTAAAAATGAATCATTGATAGCGATTTTTGCACAAAAATAATATATGAATGAACATTTCAAAGAGTCGAATGCGTTGTGTTATGATGCAGTATATTTCTGACATTAAAGCAGGAAGACATGGATTCAGATGTAATTTACTGGTCCAGCAGGTTCTTTACTCACTTTTTTACGGCTTGGCTATAAAATTTTAGAAAAAAAATCCAGTATGATTTTCATATTGAATTTTTCGCGAGGAAATTTTTATACCTAAACATTTTTGCGCGTTGAGTGCATAAAAATGGGGACACACGGTGCTCGAATAAGTTTTGCAAGATCATCGAAAAGATTAAAAACAAGAACATTTACATTAAATACAAATGCACATATATTTTCAGATACACAGGATAACAAAGCGTCGTTTGCTTGAAGGTTTCGGTGGATGGGTGGCTGAAAGTCATGATCATCAACGTCGTGGAATTTACGTGCCATGAACACACAACTTGTATAATAGAAGAGCGAGGAATTGTTGGTTTTACGGACCTTTTAATAGAGGAGGCTGGAATCGGCCTAGCAATAAACGTAAATCCGGCGAACGGTTTCGAATGCACCATTATCCTTGATCGAAATGATCGGGAAATAAAACCAGGAAAAACTTCTTTCGGTGTTTACGTCCAGACGGATGTATTTTCTTATATTTTGGGAGGTTCTCGCTTCCTTTGATTCCTGCCTATAAACTCCTCCCACTCAGGAATCGACCGAGACGATATGAAAATTTAATGATGATATCGCTTACAATTTATTATCATCAGAATGAGTGTGGTTTAATCACTGATGGTTTTATCCTTCAACATTCTCATTGTTTTTAATCCCATTTCTAATTTGCAAATAGTTATGGAGATAATTCAATGTTATGATTTTGCAATTATGTAACTTTCTTCTAAATTAAAAAACAAAACTTCAAATGAACAAATTGAAAGAATTTATTTATACAAATTTCAATTGGCCCTAAAGGCATTAAGCAATGCTGTTCGTAAACTATTAAATTTTTAATTAGAAGATAACGAGCAAAATAGCAGTATGTTAAACTAAGAAAAAATTTCGAAACCTCTTCTAGCGATTGGGAACATGTTTAAACCATCATTAAACTTTTTTTCCAATTATATATCACATTCATGACTGAAAGAACCAGGCTGATAACCTTTTTCACAGCTGATAAGATATCCTTATTATTGTTAAAATATTTTAAAATTTATGTGGAAGTCAAATATCTGTTATGGAAATATATCGCATTATGTATAGTTAAAATATTCCCGACATAAAATAAATTATATAACCGGATAAGACTAGACAAATAAACTTTGATAAAGGTAGTATAAAAGGTAGAATTTCAGAGGTGAACCACAAGAGTCAACGATTTTTTGCAACATGAAGTTTTTAGTCGTTTTGGCCCTCATCACCCTGGTAAATCGTCTATTAATTATTTACCGAACATATCGTCAATAAAATATTTTGACTTTCGTAGGTTCCGACTATGGAAGCCTTCAGCATTCAGCAGCAAGTTCAATGCCAAATAGATTATTTTAAAAATGTGTTAGCAAATACTACGACCATCATTGCAAAGCTTTCAGATCAACTGAGTAATGAACCAAATACTGAGTATCTCCTGGTGAAAGTACATGAGATGCAAGAGTCAATCAAAGATATTAGTACTAATCGGGCCCTAACGGAGGTCTGTGCTGATGTCGGTTGTTGGGCAGATGCAGCACTAGCGATATCGAATCTAAACCTCAGTTATCCAGTATTATTTTCTCGTTTCTTCAACGATTTGTTGCGTATGGCTGATATTTATCAAACTAGAAGTCACCAAACAATTAGTGATGCACAAATAAGTTTCATGGCAGCCATTAATTCTAGCAATCCTTGTACATCCTAATATTAAGACAGTTTATTTTCCAATTGTAAATTGTATCAGTCGATACTTATTATCGAAATATATGTGTAATTTTAAAAATGTTCTCCCAAAGTAAACTTTATTAGAAGCTCAGTCAATTTTTGTATGACAGTTTTGCATTTTTGCATGCAATTTCATTGCATTGAGCAGCTATTTCAGGTAGCTACTATTAATTGACTAAACTACTTAAGTAGTTATAATTATTATAATTATAATTAGAAAGAAATTTTTTATATTTTTTTCATTATAAAATATCTATATAAACGACAATATATTTCCTGGTGAACATCAGTTTCAACATATTGAACAGGATCACATCATTGTTAAATAGTAAACAATTGAGTTGGAGATGACGAGGAAAATTTACCAATGATGCAGTACATATCGTAAAAAAAACAATCGAGCATTACAAGAAATTTGTGTATCACTCGTTTATTAATTTGTATTTCCCACATGTATAATACAATCTACTATCATTTAAAGAAATAAAAATTTCACATTATATTTTTATTTTTAAAAGGATAAATTAATTTTTGAATGGATTTGCAACGCAAATCGAATACGTTGCAATGTAAATATAAAATACTCAAATATTTTTCGTCCTATGTCAGGAGCAAATAGAATAAATTTATTTATTCATACATAAGCATTGCTATTCGTAGAATATTAAATTTTAAATTTTAAATTAATAGAAAAAATCTTTGAGTAAAATTGTAGAATCTTAAACTAATGCAAATATTTTGAAACCTCTTCTAGTATTTAGCGATCTAGAAGGATTCACAGCTGATACCTCATTGTTAAAATATTGTAAAATATCAGCACAAGTCAAAATTTCCAGACATTAATTAAATAACTAATATAGACCAAACAAATAATAAACTTTGATAAAATGTAGTATAAAAGCACAGAATTTCAGAGGCGAATCACAAGTTACAACTATTTTTTGCAACATGAAGTTCCTAGTGGTTTTTGCCCTCATCACCTTGGTAAATCATCTATTAATTATTTACCGAATATCACCAAACAAAATATTTTGATTATCGTAGGTTCCGACCATGGAAGCCATGAACATTAAGCAACAAGTTCAATGCTTTAGAGACAATTTTAAAAAATTGTTAGCAACTAGCACGGCCATTATT
>JARJDZ010000722.1:0-10215 GCA_030264555.1 Aleochara sp. GC000083
CAACACGAGAGGACAGAATCACGAAGGTGTTGGAAGGTGGGGAGTGATAAGGAGATGTAAGAAAGGTTGCCGATAATACACGCCACAAAACACCGAGCATGGACGTTCCGTTACACTATAATACTCAAAAGGTGTAGATACTGTGCATAATTTACTAGCCTCTTGGTCAAGCTCTCAGTCAGAAACCGCATTTGATATCTAATACTTGCAGTCCTGTACAGATTTCTTCCACTTTAGGTATTAGATAGTGCTTAGTTCTGATTACTTTGTTTAGTTCAATGGGGTCAATGCATAATCTGATGCTGCCATCATGCTTTTCTACAATTACCAGATTACTGGCCCAGGTGATATCTTTATTCATTTTCTCCACTATGTTGATTTTGTGCAATTTATCTAATCCTTCTTTTACTTTGTCCCTAAGTGACAAAGCCTGGGAGGCTGAGCCATTGGTTCTGCATTTGGATCAATATTTATTGTGAACTTTTCCTCAAATTTGCCTAATCCATTAAACACATCAATGTTCTTTTTAATAAAATCCTTAACATCATGATATTTGGATACTACATTTACTCTTTTAATTAAACTTAAAGCCACACATCCATTTAGGCCAAGAAGTGCAACATTGCTCTTTGCTATAACTCTAATTTCACAGAACTCACCTTATGAAGAGTTTGCATAATTTTCATATTCTTCAGTGGCAGTGTTGGCCTTTCTGAATCTACAGCATTTTGCAAAGAGATTTATTCTCTTGCAATTGGTGCATGTTTTTCCAAATGCTGGACAGGGTCTTATTCCATGCATGGTTTTGCATCGATAGCATAGAAAGGTCTTTTTCTGCTTACGTATATCTTCAGTTGTGTTTGATTTTCCCATTTGGTTACTTTGACTTCTGTGTATTTCTAGTACTCTTACTTGTTCTTGAATGTTTTTTATTCGCTCCTTCGAAATTTCAGAAGCTCTGTAAATTTCAGTACATTTTTGTAAAGTGAGGTCATTTATATAAAGTAACTTCTCCTGCAGCTGCTTGTCAGCTATTCTAGGTCTCTTAGAATATCATCAAGTTGATCACCATACTCACATGTTTTGATTAAATTCTTTGCATCTTGTATGGAATTGTCTATTGGTTCATTGTCTCTTTTTTGGCGATCATTGAATATGAACCTCTCATATGTTATGTCCTTTTTTAGAGAGACATATTTGGTGAATGCTTCAAGAATGAATTGGTAGTTTTTCTTTTCTTCATCATACAATCCCAAATTACTACTTATGTCAATTGCCTCTTCACCCATTATATTGAGTAATTGTTCCACCTTTACCTCATCCGGTTTCTTATCGTTTCCTGTGGCCAGCATAAATATCTCAAAATGAGTTTTGAACCGCTCGAAATTTTTTTTAAATTCCCTTCAAATTTCATTGGGGCCGGGATTCTCCCGCATGCACCACTTGTTGGTTCTATTTTTTTTTTCTAACCTTACTCTGCCTCGTGGTTAGAGTCTTAACTTGATTTAGTTAAATTTTCTTTCTTATTTATTTTCGTTTCTTTTATTTTTTTCCACATTCAGAGTAGCTGCGCCATGATTTATGTTGTATTTTTTTATTTATTACTAATATTTATACTTATTAATATACAACGTTCTTAACTATACGACGGTTGATCTACTACCGGCGAATGGTGAGTGAGTCGGCATCTTGACTATGTATTGTGTGTGTGGTATATATTAGTGGAGAAATGCTAAACGGTGTTGAGATTGATCGTGTTCGAGATGTAGGCATCACATCTATTATGAAAAATTTGCTGTCTCTTTTCCTAGCAGAAATAAAAACCCATGTACAATTCATCACAGATGAGAGAAATTTTTTTTATTTAATGCCTCTCAATCACCTGATTAAGTAGACTGATGCCCGGTTTCACAAACGTTCCTTAATTCATTGATTAGTTAGTGATACTTAAATTTGACGTTCGTTATGTATTCGGCCAATAGGACTTAAGGATTTGGATTTAATCAACGTTTGTGAAACACAATTGTGAGAGTTAATCATGGATTAGCTACTTTGATGATCATTAAAATTTAATGAACGTTTGTGAAACCGGGCCTGAGGATTATAAAAATATAATTGTTGGGGCGAAACAGGAACTTATTTTAATCCAAACTCCAAGCATTTTGAATATGGTCGGTGAAAACACAACCCATTTAGAAAAACCCCGATATGTTATCATTGCTTTACAAAGTACAGACAAGCGTGGGCTGACAACTAATAATGCACGACGTTTTGAGCATGCAGGCATACGAAATATTCGTGTGTATCTGAATTCGCAAGCCTTCCTAATGAAAACATAGAATTGAATCTCCAGAATCATGACTTTGCTGAAGCCTTTTATAATTGTTACTTGTTTTCCTCGAGCTACTATGGTAGCTTCAACATAACTTCTGTGAACACACAATACTTGTTTTCGATGTTTCCAAACAAAATCAAACAATTCAAAGCAACCAAGTTGACTTGAAGATTGAGTTTGAAGCACATCGAGGGTTTCCTGTTAATATTAAAGTATACTATTTAACTGTCTGCTCCTTAAATGGGGCTTTGCACTCGGGTTTACGCTGCTCACTTGCAACTACACTCACGTGGACGCCACACATCACGCCGTTGTACGGTTCCACCATCAGACCAGGCAGGCCTCAAAAGTAGCCAGAAGGCGCTGGGACTGCCAACTTCACCGTATGAAAGAGGCAACCAAGAGACAAACGAGCGCACATAACACGAGAGGTCAGAATCACGAATGTGTTGGAAGGTGGGGTGATAAGGAGATGCAAGAAAGGTTGACTTATAGTGAAATACAATGCATTGAGGCGTTTTTTCTGAAATTGAACATAGGGAAATAGCATGGTATGTTCAGTGTTAAAAAAAACACTATATATCTATTTCGACAATTTGGTTAGATGAGTTATAATATTAGTTTACAATTCGATAGGTATTCGATAGATCGAGATACAGTTCTCGAATGAATTGATGTTCAATTGTACATGACAATGAAAGCATAAGACAACAATTATCATTTAGCCGACATGCGCCAAATCGCGACATGCGCTTTACAAATAAATAGAACGCGTATACGCGAACGCTATGCGGACATAGCAACAATATCATCAGCAAAAGTGACTATCGTGCGCTTATGGTGGGTTTATACCGCATTTGTCGTTTCATTTCATTAAAGTTGAACATACAAAAGCATACAGCAGCATACAGCACTCAGTGCTGTATTAATGGAAACATAAGCTTACAAAGTTAGACGTCAATTACATTACTTTACATGCTATAGGAACGCACCATTATGCCTCGTGTACATTGAAAACAAATAGACGAGATATCTCGTCTACGTAGGTGTACACGCCGGTTAGATGAGACATAATCGTCTTCGCAGGGTAGCAAACGAGTCTGTCCCATCGGAAAATGTTCGCAGTGTACACGTACGATATACTCGATCTCGAGATGTTCAGTAGTTCTTTCGTTCTCGTCTGATTCAAGATACCCAAACGACATGGTTGAATATTCAAATTTCTACCAGAATTCGTTTTCAAAAATGAACCCCAAACTCAGGCAACGACATTCGATTAGCAGCACAAATACCTTTTTTGCCGTTTTGACGAGTCTATCTCGAGTCTAGAACTCCAATGTACACGTGAAATAGACTTCTTGGAGAGACCAGTGTCTGCGAACCGATCTCGAGACGCAAATCTCAAGGCAGTGTACATGCTATATAAAGATTTTTTCGGGGATCTCCAGTGTACACGAAGCATTAGTGTTGCGAAACACGTGCCGCCCGTTTTGTGGTTGTCCATTTCGCACAGAAGTTCATCGAGGATCATATTGAAAAGGAGTGGGCTTAATGGCTGCCTTCTTTAACCCCTATGAGGATGTTGATTGGGCCGGTCTGAATGTTGCCCACTTGTATGTTTGTGTTCGACCAAAGTAACATGTTAGATAGGTAGTTTCGCAACCCTTCATTGACCCCAAATAGCCGCAGGGCTGTGTCCACAGATGTGTGGGACTTCCTTCCTTACTTCCTCCGCGATATAACATAATTATGTAGCAGGAGACAATTGGCGGCAATTTACCGCGGATATTGGACTCCAGTTGGTTGGGTTGCTTACGGCCTCCATTTTCAGGGATAAGGGCTGTCCTTATATGTTGTTGAAGAGGGTGGCTAACGCTTCGACATTGCTGCGTTTCATCTGGGCCACCTGTTGTCAGGCCCAGGAGCAGATGACTTCCAATTCTGGGTAGATTCAAGAACAACTTCTTTAGAAATTGGAAGGTAGCCCGACGTGCTGGATCGTTTATGTATGATAGGATCGTCGTCAGGAGGTGAGGGGGACTTTAAGATCCGCCGATACAAGGCATCGCGGCGTCGATAGTAGTGTAAATCTCAGGTGGAGTATCCTTGTGAGCAGTGTCGATGACTACCTTCAGTTCGTGGGTAGCACAAACCCTTCAGGTGATGAGTTGCCCAATGAATGCCCTGTCCGATGTTTCCTCTAGGAATGTGGGGTCGCCCCGAATTAGCCTGAGAGTCAGAGTCGGAGGGGAGTGGGGTAAGACCTCCAATGATGAGAGATCCAATCTATGCTACAAGACAATTACCAAATATTCCCCCACAATAAAATGTATTAGGAACTCGACAGAAGCCAAATGATCGTTGTCCTCCAAATTACAAGAAAGGCCCATACAGGTCTAGGCATCCATATGGTGATCCCATTTATGGATCACATCCGAAAATGACCATCCGAACTGAATCACCTTACGGTACCAGATCATCACTGCCGAGTGTCAACAATACTATGGTCGACCTCCAGTTCCTAATGGAATACAGCCTGTGGTGTTAAGAATTGGTCTGCAACGAAGCAACTCTTCGCAGTGACCACAGTTAATAACAAGGAGTGTGACATGTACCGGAAGATCCACGATTAATTTCCGAGATCAATGTCACAACCGCCCATGCAGAAGGCCGGCGTACTCTACGGAAAGCTGCAGCACAATGTCAATCCTGGTCCTATCCAGTTCCAAAGTTACCAGCAGCTAAAACCTGACAATAATTTCGTCCGCGGTACCGTCAGCGTCCACGACATGCACCGCTACAATTCCAATATGAATATTGTTTAAATAGGTTTGTGGTCTCCCGTTTCATTCTTAACTTCTCAAAATACTTCTTATAGATGGGTTTCTCCCGCTGGTGACGCACGATTTTATGAATCTAACGCCTTTTCTGCATCATGTGTATTAGTACTAAATTTACATATCATGTATAATGAGAGATACCTCCTCATATACCAACCCATATGGAGACCAAATCACAAAGTAGCATTTAATTCTCTTCCTTATATTGGCCTGGTGGTAATACTGATGACCTTATTTTGTCATTCTCCATGGTTGCAAATTTAAATACTCCAGTGTGGATGCCTGTTTATATGTTGACCTCTTTACAACTTGTCGGACATCTTACTTCTAATATAGCGTTGTCGTTTATTATCCCATCCCAATCTGGATGCTGGTACATTGCATGGAGCGCGGAAAACGCTTAAGGGTAGATTAACACGAGTGACTAATCAAGTTCATCCGCTCCAAGTATGGAAGTGTCAAAATGATGCTAGCTCTTCCTGTGAAATACAAACTCTCGCGATGGGCAGCAAAAATGATGGTAGGTTCGCGAACTGCGTGTAGAGTTGCGCATAAGCGACGCCTGAGGTTTGACTGATGCGGGTTTTGAGCATCGGCTCTTGTTGTTGACAAGGGTTGACTATATTTCGGTGACGAGTATCTTTATTCGTGACGCTTACACAGAAGTTGGAAGAATACTGAATACTAAACATTGCTTATTAAAACAGGTACAGTTGGTGAGGGACCAGCACTTGTTGCTTACAATTATCAGTACTTGGAATTCTAATAACTGGTAAGAGCGAGCACAAAACTGATATGCTAACGAACACGAAATAGATATGCGACCGACAGCAGGTACCTTCTATTGCATTGCTAAGAACCCGTTGTAATGTCCCGTTAACAACAGGTTCTTGGCAATGCTAAAATTGGTGGGTGATTTATGGTAGGGTCGATTGATGCGATAAAGTAAACCATGCTGTAACGGTCGAGAAAATCCCACTTTACCATACGATGGGAAATACCTGCAATATATGGTAAACTAAATCGGCAATAACTAAACACAATATAAACATTCTTCTGGCCTTAAAAGACTAAAGTTCTTTTAATGATTCTTGGACACTTGGTTCCTGGTCTGGTAACACGCTTATTTATGTTACTGAGCGTGTGAGTCCGCCGGTTACTGTCTGCGCAACAACAACCTCCAAAATGCAGGAGGTTCATTATCTTCTATGAGTAGAATGAGTAGTCCCTCTCGGACTGGTGTCTTGGTCGGAGACCGCCATTTGTTTCTGATTTGCAGCTGGTGTACATACTCCTTCTTCCATCGGTTCCAGATCTGCTGCATTCCTTGAAACACAGCTAAGCGGTTTATAGGTGTCTGTTGTAAATTCTCATCGGGTGCTGGTTGGGTAGCTCTATCAATCAGAAAGTGTGCCGCGGTTAGCGGGTTTAAATCATTTCTATCGTTGCTTAATGTAGCCAAAGACGTGAATTGAGCACAGCTTCAATTTGCGAAAGTACTATCGCTAATTCTTCAAATCTGAGAATGCATTGTCTTACAATTTTATGTTGCTTTCCCATAGCCCACCAATGTGTGGCGCACTGTCCTCGTTGGACAGAATCGGCTCAAGTTCAGTTATCCACCTTAATTCGAAGTTTGCGCTGACAAAATTGGTACCGTTGTCGGGTATAATTTCACAGGGTGTTCCGAGTTTAGCGATAAATAGGCGAAGTGAGGCTAAAAATGCCTGCGCTGACAAATCGGATAGTGCCTCGATATGAATTGGCCTTGTTGATAAGCAAATGAATAAGCAAGCGTAAGTTTTAAAAATCTTGTAACGACGAGCCCGCCGGTCACGCCCCTTAATTGACCCTGTTTAATATTCAGTATTCTTCCAACCTCTGTGTAAGCATCACGAATAAAGATACTCCTCACCGAAATATAGCCAACTAAACAACAACAGCCGATGCTCAAAAGCCGAATCAGTCAAACATCAGGCGTCGCTTCTGCGCAACTCTACACGCAGTTCGCGAACGTGCCCTACCAACATTTTTGCCGTCGATAGCGAGAGTTTGTATTTCACGGGAAAAGCTGGCATCATTTTGACGCTTCTGTAATTGGAGCGGATGAACTTGATTAGTCAATCGTGTTAATCTACCCTTAAGGCTTAAGGGTAGGCTTAAGCGTTTTCCGCGCTCCATGCATCCAGATTGGGATGGGATAATAAACGACAACACTATAGTAGAAGTAAAATGTCAGACAAGTTGTAAAGAGGTCAACATATAAACAGGCATTCACACTGGAGTAATTAAATTTGCAACCATGGAGAATGACAAAATAAGGTCATCAGTATTACCACCAGGACAATTTAATACTAATACACCTCGAGGCCTGATGCTAGATTCATAAAATCGATGGCATTGGCTACCGGGCTCACCGAACACTAGGTGCGTCACCAGCGGGAGAAACCCATCTATAAGAAGTATTTTGAGAAGTTAAAAATGAAAAGGGAGACCACAAACCTATTTAAACAGTATTCATATTGGAATTGTAGCGGTGCATGTCGTTGACGCTGACGGTAAATCGCGTACCGCGGACGAAATTATTGTCAGGTTTTAGCTGCTGGTAACTTTGGAACTGGATAGGACCAGCATTGACATTGTGCTGGAGCTTTCCGTAGAGTACGCCGGCTTTTTGCATGGGCGGTTGTGACATTGATCCCGGAAACTAATCGTGGATCTTCCGGTACATGTCACACTCTTTGTTATTGACTGTGGTCACTGCGAAGAGTTGCTTCGTTGCAGACCAATTCTTAACACCACAGGTTGTATTCCTTTAGGAACTGGAGGTCCACCATAGTATTGTTGACACTCGGCAGTGATGATCTGGTACCATAAGGTGATTCAGCTCGGATGGTCATTTTCGGACGTGATCCATAAATGGGATCACCATATTGATGCCTGGACCCGTATGGGCCTTTCTGGTAATTTGGAGGACAACGATCATTTGGATTCTGTCGAGTGCCATATACATTTTATTGTGGGGGAATATCTGGTAATTGTCTTATAGCATAGATTGGATCTCTCATCATTGGAGGTCTTACTCCACTCCCCTACGACTCTGACTCTCAGGCTAATTCGGGGCGACTCCACATTCCTAGAGGAAACATCGGACAGGGCATTCCTTGGGCAACCTCGGTGCGAAAAACTATGTTGCACTTATTGCATAATCCAGGACACTTGGGAATAACAAAGACTAAGGATCGAGCTAAGGACCACTTGTTCTGGCCTGGAATTAACTCTGACATTGAGAACTTTATTGGATCTTGCTGGGTGTGTGAGAGATACAGACCAGCCAACGCAAAAGGACCGATGATCGCCCATGACATGCCGGAACAGCCATTTGCAATAATTACAAGACATACCCAATAGTCTTCGACTACCTAACCAAATGGCTAGAAGTATTGGAAATGAAAAAAAAGACGCTGATGCAGTCAAAGAAAAATTGCATTGGACATTCTCAACTCATGGAATTCCAGATGAAGTAATAACAGACAATATGCCATTTGGCTCCTTTCACTTTAAGATCTTTGCTAATGACCGGGTTTAAGGTAATCACTTCAAGTCTACATTACCCAAAAAACAATGGGCTAGCCGAGACTGGTGTTAAAATAGCAAAACAACTACTAAAGAAATCAGAAAATTTATCTGTTGCCCTGCTAATCTGCAGATCCACACCAATTGCATGAAATGGGCTCTCATCTGCAGAAATGCTAATGGGAAGGAAACTAACGACACAGTTGCCTATCCTAAACAAACTAATAACTCCTGAAATATCTTATGAAGCCAGGGACCGTGTAATTAAGAAACAGATTTAAAAAAAAGGGTATGATAAGTTATCAAAGAAGAGGCGAGATGAACTTATAACTGACCAAAATGTGATGATACAGGAGCCGAGGTCATTCAAATTGCACACCGAACAAGGTGGAATAGTACGCCGAAACTCCTCGTTTCTGAGACCTACACAGAACGAAACTAAAATAATCGTAGCAAAATAACCGTAAGCGTATCGAAGACTGTGTACGAATATTTCGTATGCCTGTATGCTCAAAACGTCGTGCATTATTAGTTGTCAGCAGACGCTTGTCTGCACTTTGTAAAGCAATGATAACATATCGCGATTTTTCTAAATGGGTTGTGTTTTCACCGACCATACATCGCTTGCAGTTGCTTGCAATGAGAGAAGCACATGCAAATCGCATCTTCAAAATGCTATATGCATTGAAATGCCCTGTTTTATTTTTTTATACATGCGAGTTGGGATTAAAATGAATTCCTGTTTCGCCCCAACTAAAATATAGAAAACTTTCTGAAGGTAGTGTGAATGCATCTTGAGGGTTGACTGTTATGTTTATTACATCTGAATTGTTAAAATGTAACAATGTATTTCATGCTCGAAAACATCGCCATCGAAATGCGCTTTTTTAAATATGTCTAGACAGTCTGACGTTGTAACCGAGCGGTTCAACTTCTTGATGCTGGCAGATGTTATTCGTTTTGTTGCTGATAGTGGACTGATTTCTCGCTTGATATTATATTGCTTTATATTATTTTTACCATTAAAACTTAAAGCCATTTTTTAAATTCGAGTCTTACGAGCAATTCCTCTACTCTGTAAAATTAACAAGTTCTCCGTTTTGATCCAATAAGCTTACTGTTATATTTCTAATTGAATCAGCTTTATTTATAGCGAGATATAAGAATATATTTCTCGGTTCAATGATTATTGAATATCCGGGGTCAACATTCAGTGAAAATTCATATACAACATGTGATCGCTTATTTCCGTTATATGCACTCCGCGCGATAGCACATTCAATTTGAATGTGTGTTTCTCTTTCAATATCAACAGAAATATTAGATGCACTGTGCGTGTCCGGTGATATTTTTCTATTAAAACCTAATCTCTTCCCTATGGAATTAGGTAAATAAAAATTTATGCCATATTTGCATTTTATTTCACATTTGAGTGTATTATTGTCAGGTTTCAATGAAATGATC
>JARJDZ010000723.1:0-61206 GCA_030264555.1 Aleochara sp. GC000083
CGGTTATGCATTCATAATTAAGTGGTTTTATAACTGCCTAGAGATACTGAAATTTTCCTGAAAAAGTGCAAGAAATTTTTTAGACCGATCACTTGATCATTTTGTCAAATTTTTCAAATAGCAATAACTCAGGTGAAAATGATCATTTTAAGCTGATTTTAATGGCTATGCATTCAGAATTAAGTTATCTATACGCTTAGTATAACTGCCTAGCGATCCTGAAACTTTCATGAAAAAGTGCGAAAAAATATTAAGCCAATACCCTTAATAATTTTGTCAAAATTTCAAATTGCCATAACTATGCTGAAAATGATAGTTTCAGGCTGATTTTAGCGGCTATGCATTCAGAATTAAGTTATCTATACGCTTAGTATAACTGTCTAGCGATCCTGAAACTTTCATGAAAAAGTGCAAAAAATATTAAGCCTAAACCCTTACTAACTTTGTCAAAATTACAAATTGCCATAGCTCTACTGAAAATAATAATTTTAAGCCTATTTACACGGCTATGCATTCAGAATTATGTTACCTATACGCCCAGTATAACTGGCTAGCGATCCTGAAACTTTCCTGAAAAAGTTCAAAAAAAATATTAAGCCTTAACCCTTAATAATTTTGTCAAAATTTCAAATTGCAATAACTCTGCTGAAAATGATAATTTTAAGCTGATTTTTACGGCCATGCATTCAGAATTAAATTATCTGCACACCCAGTATGACTTTCCAGCAATCCTGAAACTTTCTTGTATAGTGCAAAAAATATTAAGCCTAAACACTTAATAATTTTGCCAAGATTTCAAATTGCCATAGCTCTGGTGAAAATGTTAATTTTAAGCTTAATTTTATGGTTATGTATTCAGAATTAAGTTACTTACAGCTTCTTCGCGGAAAATAAAAGTGGCTTTGTGATTCATATAACCCATTGTTTCAATGTGCTGAATGGTTTTGCAACCGGATTTTACGGATTGCCGAATGTCCCTTGTCAGACCAGACTACTGCAGGAATAGTTGCTACCCCAAAGTTTCCACATCAAGGAGATATCTTCCCTGGGCGTACTTTACTGTTTTCGACCTTCTTCATCCAAGATATGACGACTGGTATTGTTTTAAAGAATTTTACAAGTGGTACCTTTGAAAGTTTTCTAATCAGCAGACATTCTCCAACTTTGTAGAACACCCAGAAGCACTAGGAATCATCAAAGAAGTCTTATCAGCCATAAATAATTCATTGATCAAGAAATAAGTAATTAATCGAGCTAAGAACTCAATTAGGAGCTAAAATCGTGGTCGAAAGAGATGGTACACCAAATACGCGTGTAATTCCCATGCGATACACACGATATTTGACATTTTATCACGCCGACATGGTGTAAGTAAGCGTGTTCGGCCTGGCGCGTACACATATAATTTTACATAAAATATTCCGCGTTTGATGTACGACAATAACATGAGCATAAATAATCCGCGCGGCTGCAAACTCTTTTGCACGCTCTTGAAGCAATGTGCGTATACGCGCTTGCATTTTGCATTCGGCTCATCGTCGTTCAGCCAGAGTAAAATGCTGCCGCGTCGAGCACCAAGGCTTCTCGAAGAAGTCCATTGCATACGTATAGCAATGTTGGTACTCTGGGCGAAAATGCATTAAAATGCAGTCCATTGCAGACATACCAGCTGCATAATGTGTTCTATGACTGCTAAATACTAAATTCCTTTTTGCGCCTTGACACTTTGCTGCGTGGCGTACAACTCGAACCTGGTTGAGGTATTTCGGAGCCGTCCCATCCTGGAGAGAAGAGAAAAAAGAGCAAGCGGACAACATGCGCTCTCGAGCGAGGGCATACATTATAGGAAATCAATTACAGTCGTTGAAACGTTTTATGCAAAGCAGGCGAAGCTATTAATGATTTTAATACATGTTAAAAGGGTATTGTCCACATCTACAACAACACAGCCTACAACGACGACGATGGTCTGCTAGATGCCCAAAGGCTGTCCGTCCAGCTCGTTTTCTTCGGCGTGTTGTTTGCTGGCGTGTTGGTTGTAACTGTGATGGCTAATGCGCCAAGACAATGAGCTAACGACCACTTTGGATGCACGAGAGACAGACAAGTAAAAGTAGCTGCTTAAGGTCTCTTGTTAGCGTTGGAGTTTTCCTCAGTCGGTTTTGAGGTCAAAATTGAGCCGAAATTTCAAGTGCAATTCAAATGAGTAGGTATACCATTCGTTGAGTGTATACGGGTATACCTGATCATTCGTTTCTTCTCGAGATGGTTGCGTGAGTGCATCCAAAATCTTATTTGACTAACCAAACGTACGTGGTTTTCACCAACCCAGAAGAAGTGGAAGAGAAACGAGGAAGAAGTTGAGCGACCAGAATTCGAGTGGAATGTTAAAGACGCCTTATGCGATATGCGCTCCATAGTGGTACCACCTCAGAGTTCCATGGAGCCTACGAGTTGGAGGAAGAGTTGGGCGCCTCGGCTCCGAAAATTAAACTGAATTCTTATCTAAACGCGCGCTAGTCCAAGTGCACCGAAAATGAGATAAACCCGCGCGCCGTTCATAACCGGCAGTTTTGGACAATTTATTAAAGATAATGACGACACCACCTCATGCCCATCACGGGGCACCATATGTCTTCGACGGAGAGGAAAGAGAAAATACGAGGAATTAAAGAACCAAGCCGAGTGTATTTGTTTTCGTCGTTGTCTAGGTCGTCGTAGTTTTTTTAGGCCTTCACGAACCCATCGTCGCTTCTAACGATGCTAATCTACGCGCAGATGGGAATCAAGCTTGATGCCCCTTTTTTGTCCTTATTATGCGCGCCTACCTTGGCACAAAAGCGCAACTCGCCGCGTCGTAAACTAATAAATGCAAATAAATTTCGCCGCGCGTTTTCAACGTCTGCGCGCTGAATCGGGCTGGCTCGACTGTCTTGGATCTCTTGGGCCCATCGTTTGCCACCTTTATTTATTCGACTTTACCATGAGGCCCATTCGGCCGCCAACTTGATATATCAGCCCGACACTCGCGTTAGAGAAAAGAAAAGCTAAACGGTGCGAATTTCTCATAGCAGCTTGTTTTTGTGGCCGCTGGCCCACTTTTTCCGCCCTCGAAGACCCAGCACACCATCAGGAACACCAGGTGAATTTCAGGCGCGTGCGTTCACACTCGGGCAATAAAACACGCTCACCTGATGAATGCACCAACCGCCACCACAAAACGTCTGGCGAGTCCACAAGTACCATCAGTTGGTACCTAGTTTACAACGCACCATACCACGTAAATGCTCTTCGAGGCGAGATGCGCTTCTTGGCGAAGAGGCAAATGCGCTGTGGGATGTGGTATGTGCGCGCGTTTGCGACGCGCGCGTTATTGCCCAATTAATAACGTGCGCAAGGAATCCCAACTACATGAAAAACCCATCTTCGGGGGAATATTAAAACATCCCCGTCGCATTGTAAATAAAACCTAAATGAACACGACGACCTGTTAAGATACTGCCGATGTTAATGGTCGCTCGTATATCATCGTCACTGACGCGGGCAGCGGCTGCAGCCAAGCACACGGTGTCGTGGCCACGTGAAGACGTCCACCACGACGACGCTGACTATGGTGAGCAAGAAGAAGAAGAAGAAGAAGGTGGTATGCTCACCAAGAGTTGGAGACGAGAGACATTCGTCGTACGCCATTTGCCAATGTGCATGTGCCATCTTCAAGATGCTAACCGAGCGAAGGCAATCCCGATGAAATATTATATTTCCCTAGGTTATCTAATTATACTTGATTAACACTTTCCTATTCAGGGGTGTTTAAAGTTTAGAACTCAATTTCAAGATTAAACTTTAAGCAGGTTTTTAGTTTCAAGGTACCCTCAAAGTTTTTGGAATACCATGAGATTTACTCCATCAAAACTTTAGTTGCAATACTAATCATTCCAAAAGGATGCTACTAAACTCTGACAAATCCAATGCGGAAGTGGTATCAGAGATAGCAAGTAAATTGCACGTGCTGCATCGACGCTACCGCATTTCCGCCATTATAATTGAAATAACTAAATGGATAATGAATATACAATAAACTACAATTGCGCCACAGCGTTGAATGCGGTGCGCTCAGCTTACGACAGCAATGGATATGCAAATGAATCATATAAAGGAGTGCACGATGCATAACGAGCAAGTATCTATCGCTCGGCGAATAATTGAAATCCGCAACTTGACGAGATAAAACACAGAATGAAATGATCTTTTATATCACAGCAGCCGACGTGCCAGAAGTATAAACGTACGTACGTTCGTTGAACGCATTTGCATATAAATAAATAATTCACCTTCGAGAGATGGTAGATGTAGATGGACAAGAGCAACATCTGCTCTTTGGCTCACCTTCAAGAGTCTTGCGGAATGAAAGTCTGAGAACATTCTAGAAAATTGAATTTTGGTTTTTTGTACTGCTCATTTCATCGGGTACCTTTGAGGAATTCCAAATTGTAAATGAAAACACTCCAATTTGATTGAACACTAGGGATAATTCCGAGGGTACCTACTGGTTGCCTCAAAGGTACCTGGAAAATTAACGCGTAGGGGATAAGAGAAGATCAAAACTTTTGTTGAAGAAAGATTTCAGCTTCAACAAGATTGAAAATCTAAATAAGCAACAAAAAGAAAGAATGGAATACCATGAATATGTCAAAATTTGTAATTTGATTTGGACGCAGCAAAAAGTCGAGGTAAACTCATCGTCGACGATGAGAGTTAACCAAGTGGGAACAAGCGCATCTCGCTATCACGCGCGTCCAGGAAATAAATCTTCATGCTAATTTGTTCCGGATTAAGCGGCGCGTTGTTGATTTTCGAAGAGCGCAGCGATCCGCGTGAAGAATCTTTCAGCACGCCTGTCGGGAGGGCCGGCGGCCGATGTCCTACCATTTCGTTTACAATTGAAACAAGTTAATGTCTGAAATTCATTTCGAGCCTACCCCGCTTCCTTCATTTCGTTCCATTACACCTCCACGCTTGTTCGTTCGCTGGTATAAATGGTGTGCCGCTGGTCGGCGAAGAAGGTATACCTGTTCAATTCAGTGCGCATCGACCTCCTCGTCGATGACGCGGACCCCAAGAAGCAGAAGAAGAGGAGCGCGCGTACTCATCATCCGAGTTTTGTCGCTTTTTTCCTCCTTCGTGCCTTCGTTTCGTTGATGATTTAATGCCTGGGAAAACTCGTTAAAGCTAATCGACATTCGTTGTTGTGTGCATTTGTGCATGATGACTATTGGATACGGCATAAAAATACAAATTTGGGCTTACCCGAAGTTGGAAAGTTTTCGTTCATAATTTCGGATGCGTTGGAGGTGCGCATTGCATTTGTTTCGCCCGTCGTCGTTGGGTCGGTTACCTCATGGTACAGTTACCACACCGTTTGGACCTGCATGTATGCGTACGTCATATGTGCACGCATCGGGTAGGGCATAAGCAGAAAGAAGAAAATTGTGCGTTTCGTTCGAGAAGACGCTGCAATCTATAATGGCAGCCGAGCGAGAACTTGTTAATCGTTTGCGTGAACATGAACCAGTCTAGTGCACCACACTTGATGGTATGCTTTTGATTGTGTGTGTGTCAGTCTCGTTGGTCGTAATCAGTGCCTAGTTTATTTTATTAATCATATCTACCAGTACGATGCAGCATTGGATGTAATATTTATGAGAGTTGAAATAATTAATGATGTATAATCATCATATAAATTAAGCTATTATGAGGACGCTGGCGCGCGTGCGAGCTCACCTCCGCTTGGAGGATCACACCAAATGTGCAAATCGGATTATTTTACAAACATGATAAAAACTGTTGGTCACGCCATTCAGGGGGTTGTCTCTTGGATCATGAGAGTGTGGCAGAACTATGAGACCGACACTATTCAAGGTACTTGAGATGGTATGGTATGGTATGGTCGGTCGGCGTTCCCCTTGTTCTTCGCCTCCTTTGGCATGGACGCAATTTTCGCCGGCGCGCACCACGAACGCTGCAATGCAACCGCTGCATCGGCCAGCGATTTTAACAGTCGATCAGATAGAAAACCCGACGTTCACGTAAAAAAGTGGTCTCAGTTAACAGTTTTTTACGAGCGCCGCTCGGCGCTGCAATGCACCGAAGAGAAGACTGGAAGAAGAGTGTGTGTCCATCGATGGCCGACTGCGGCGACGAGAGTTGAACTCTCGGGCTAACGAAGCAGTCGGGACACAAGTGGAGAAGAAGTCCGAAGCAGCGCGAAGAAGTCGACGTCGAGAGAAGAAGGTGAGGTGAGGTGTACGCGCACAGAAGTTGTGTGGTGGTTACCATACCATAGCACGGAACGGCATACCTGGTTGATGCAGGAGGGGGGCACGGTGAGCGGGAAGTCGCGAGACCGTGGCCTTGTCTTCTGGTGCAGGCCGGAGCACCTTCAGTCAAGCAGCGAACGGCGAACGTAGCGGTTGCGGGTATGCGGACGTAGAGTAAACGTTTTGTCGGGTGACGACGACGCGCTGCAAGCTATAGGACTAAAGTACAATGGTGTAGTCGAGACGACGCGCCGTTGGTGTTGGTGATTGCGTCTTCGGAAGCCTATACCAGCAGCAGCCGCGATGGGCACCACGACGGTGTGCGTCTTGCTCGTCGCGACCATCTTCGGCGTACTCTCAGCGTCGTTGAGCAAGGCGCTGCGCTACCAGGCGCCCGACGAGTGCAAGTGGGTCGTGGTGGACAGCGGCGCCGACGACGACGTCGCGCTCGTCTGCCGCCTGCGGACGATCAACAGCGAGCTGGAGAATACCAACTTCAGCGTCATCCAGCCGCAGCACACGGTGCGGCTGCGGCTCGAGTGCAGTGACGATTTGTTCTTCCAGAGCAGCCTCAGTGCGGGCAGTTTCAAGCCGCTTGTGGAGCTGCGCGAGCTCTCCATCGAATACTGCAAGATCGGCAATCTCTCGGACGGCGCCTTCAAGGGATTAAAGGAGCTGCGCAATCTCACCGTGCGCACTCACAACACGGACTGGTCGGCGATGGCGCTGGACGTGTCGGCGCACGCGTTCACCGAGGAGCTGCGCCTCCTGGAGCGGCTGGACCTCGCCGAGAACAATATGTGGAGCCTGCCGGAGGGCGCACTCTGTCCGCTCTATGCTCTGGAGGTGCTCAATCTAACGCGCAACCGGTTGCGCGAGATATCCAGTTTCAAATTTGCTCAAACCCCCTCGGAGCGGTGCGGCGCCAATCTGCGCCTGCTCGATCTGTCGCGCAACAACATCGACCGGCTGCCGTCGGGTCAGATGTCCAGCCTCAGCCGGCTGCAGAAGCTCTATCTGCACGGTAATGGGCTGACACATCTGGCCGATCGTGCGCTCGAAGGGCTGGTCTCTCTGAACATCCTCAAGCTGGCTGACAACCGGCTGGTCAGCCTACCGCCCGAACTCTTTGCTGACACGAAGGAAATCAAGGAGATGTACCTGCAGAACAATTCCATCAACGTCCTGGCGCCAGGCCTCTTCAGCGAGTTGTCACAGCTGCTCGTCCTCGATCTGAGTCACAACGAGCTGACTGCTGATTGGATTATTGCGGCAACCTTTGCCGGACTCCTCCGCCTTGTGGTCCTCGATGTCTCGTACAATCGTATCACCAAACTGGAGCCTAACGTGTTCCGTGACTTGTACAGCCTTCAAATTCTAAGACTGAACGATAACTTCATTGAGACCCTACCGGAGAACACCTTCGGGGAGCTGTATAATCTGCACACTCTGATCATCTCCAACAACAAATTGACTAGGATTGATGGTGACACCTTTCATGGTGTAAGTGTCCTGACACTACTTTCCTTGGATAACAATCGGATATCCTCGATACATCCAGAAGCACTTAAGAACTGTTCCAGCCTTCAAGACTTGCATCTCAATGGGAATAAGTTGATGCAAGTTCCAGAGGTGATTTCAAACGTCCCAATGTTGAAATCATTGGACCTCGGTGAAAATCTAATTGATACAATCCGAAATGAGACCTTTGCTGACATGAAGCATCTCTTCGGATTACGCCTCACCGAAAATAATATTGGGAATATATCCAAGGGGGTATTCGATAAGATGGTCTCTCTGAAAATCCTCAATCTCTCAGGCAACAAAATCCAACATGTTGCTGCTGGGACGTTTGAGAATAATATTAATCTGCAGGCAATTCGCTTGGATGGGAATTACCTGACTGATATCAAAGACCTTTTTGCGAAACTCCCAAGTTTGGTGTGGTTGAACATTTCGGACAACCATCTGAAATGGTTCGATTATGCTGTCATACCTGCAGGACTACAGTGGCTTGATATCCATTCAAATCAAATCGAAGAACTTGGAAACTACTTTGAAATTGAATCCACGTTATCCTTGAGCACATTTGACGCAAGTTCTAATAAGCTGACAGAAATCACGGGGACAGCAATTCCAAACAGTGTAGAAGTGTTGTTCTTAAATGATAATCAGATCTCCAAAGTGCAGTCATACACCTTCTTCAAGAAACCCAATTTAACTCGGGTGGATTTGTTCGGGAACAAGATAACTAGCCTGGATGCAAACTCCCTGCGCATTTCAGCTGTGCCCGTGGATAAAGACCTTCCAGAGTTCTACATTGGAGGTAATCCCTTTCAATGTGACTGCACCATGGAGTGGTTGCAAAAGGTCAACGGCGGCAACAGGGCACGCACCCAGCCGAAACTAGTAGACCTGGAGAGCATCTACTGCCAGCTGATGTACAACCGTGGTCGGACCTATGTGCCCCTCGTCGAGGCTGCTCCCTATCAATTCTTGTGCACGTACCAGACGCACTGCTTTGCGCTGTGTCACTGCTGCGACTTTGACGCCTGCGACTGCGAGATGACCTGCCCGAACAAGTGTACATGCTATCACGACCAATCGTGGTCGGCAAACGTCGTCGACTGCTCCAACGCCGATTACAAGGAGAAGCTGCCGGAACAGATACCGATGGACGCGACGCAGCTGTACCTCGATGGGAACGACCTGCGCCTGCTCAAGAGTCACGCGTTCATCGGGCGTAAGAAGCTCAAAGTGCTCTTCCTCAACAACTCGAACATAGAGTTCATTCACAATCGCACGTTCAACGGCCTCAAGGACCTGGAGGTGCTGCACCTGGACCAGAACCGCATCGGCGAGATCCACGGCTACGAGTTCGAAGGGCTGACGGGGCTGCGCGAGATCCTTCTCCAGCACAACCGGATCGCGTACATCAATAACACGACGTTCGTGGGACTACGACAGTTGCGAGTGCTCAAATTGGACCACAATCGGATAAGTGATTACAGTGTGTGGCACTTGCCGACCACGTTGATCGAAGTGACCCTTGCATCGAACCCGTGGTCTTGTGACTGTGAGTTCACGGAGAAGTTGCGCGAGTGGATGATTCGAGGTGGTGATGTCGTTCGGGATCTGAACACAGTGCGTTGCGTATACAATGTGACCGATGTGGACTTTTACAACGAGAACATGTACGTGGATAATCCCGAACTGGGATTCTTCGTCAGCCAGGAGAATGGCACTGTGTGCGCGGGTGCGGCCAACATCGACAACAGCATCAATGGTAACCTCACGGCGACGAAGACCATCATCAAGCGACAAGCTATCCAGGACTATCTACCACTCTTGGTGATCACCTTAGCGGTGTTCGCAGCTATTGTCGCTGTAACCCTGCTGCTCTTCATCTTCAGGCAGGAGGTGCGCGTGTGGTGTCATGCTCGGTTCGGTGTCCGATTGTTCCACAAGTCTGCGGACTTCGACCGGGACGACCGCGACAAACTGTTCGACGCCTTTGTCAGCTACAGCTCTAAGGATGAGGCGTGGGTGGCTGAGGTGCTAGCACCAGCCCTCGAGCCCAACTACAAGCTGTGCCTCAACTATCGGGACTTCCCCGTTGGGGCCTTCCTGCCCGACACCATCGTGCAGGCGGTAGAGTCGTCCAAGCGCACCATCATGATTCTCTCGGAGAACTTCATCAAGTCTGAATGGTGCCGGTTCGAGTTCAAGTCGGCACACCATCAAATTCTACGAGACCGTCGACGCCGTCTCATCGTCATCCTGTTGGGCGAGGTCCCGCAGAAAGACCTCGATCCCGATATACGTCTGTATCTGAAGACCAACGTGTACCTTCAGTGGGGCGACAAGCTCTTCTGGGAGAAGCTGAAGTTCGCCCTACCCGATGTCCCGCTCAGTCAGCGTCGGCGCAACGGCTCCCAGCGAGGCCCGCACGTGCACCACCACGTGCACCGGCACGGAACACGTGGGGGTGGTCAAAATGGTGGCGGTAACGGTCAACGAACAGTCGCCATTCACATCTGAGTGCCGGAGGTGCGCAGCAAAGACAGTAATAATTTATCTTATCTAGCGAGAGACTTAAAAAATATCCTATTTACGATACGAATATTGTCAGCTAATTGTGATACTACGTAATTTAATTAATTATTTCTACATTTAGTTTTGAGAAACATATTTTTGAGACTGCGCGTGCAATTTTTAATTTGGTGAATCGGAGATGCATGTTTGCGAATTTTGCTTGTGATAGCCTAAAATTAACAATGAACGGATGGATCGAGCGTTCAAAACGCCTTGTTTTGTCACATTTCCAATCGAACAATGTAAATATTGCAAAAATTGTGTATAAACTAGACGTAACTTAATAGATGAACAAATAAATTTGTAAAAGCTTTTGTATTATATATTTTATAACAAAAATTAGGCGAATAATTGTGAGAAATGTTGGTAGTGAGAAGAGCGAAGTTTTGTAAATAGAAGTTTCATATACCACTTTCAGTACTTTTCATTTCGTCTAAATCTATCTAAATATTTATTTTGTTATAATTTGTGCACAAGAAAGGTGAGAAATTCCAGTCAGATAAAAATGAGGCCTAATAAAAGACAAATATTTTGGTACAAAACTGCGAAAAAAAGTCACTTACAAACTTTTTAGAATATCCGAAAAGCCTGTTATTGTTATTGAACGTGCACAGGCACTGCCATCACACAAATAATATGCATATTTATCACACTGTGTGAGCTACTGAATAAACAATAAAAAAATTTCAACAAATACCATCATTGAAGTCGTTTACTGAGAATTTCCTATCGTTTTGTTTGAAGAGTTTTTTCAGTGAAGTTGCTTGCTTGCACCTTTGTTTGTCGAAAACACGCAGAGAAGTTTCACAGAGAGGGAAATCACCGACGAGTGCGTAGTTGTCGATGATGATGGTGATGAACTTGGCCAAGAAGTGCAAGCAAGAAGGAATCCGAGGAGGCGTTTGTGCTTGCTGGTTGCATGTGCTTGCAAAGCACTGTTCTTTTATGAAGGAGTGGATGGTGCGCTAAGTGCGTGTCTTCTGGCTGCAGGTTGCAAGATTCTTAACGCTTTCGTAACAAGGTACCCGATCCATGGTCGTGATTATCGTCTTCAAGACGAGTCGGACACTGAGAGCCTCCTTGAATTACTATCTAGTTTAGCTTTGGATATTTTTGTATCAAAAAATGCTGTTTCAGAATTCGAAATTAGAAGAATATCTACAATACCATCAATTTTATATCAATGAAAAGAGAATTTCTTATTGGACTATTGGATTACCATCTTCATAACTGAATGAATTTTCATAATTATTTAGTTTGAAATATAACATTTTGTCAATTTTGGTATACCTGATGTAATATTGAAGTGAACAAGGAAGTTCTTCAATAATTGTAATCCTTGTACCGATAATTACAAGCTACTTTTTCATCATTCTTGGAAATAATTGAATCGCATGTGGTATACTCACTAATCAGGAAGTATTTACAGCCGAATGCCAAAGCAGACAAACTGTTGGTGTTCTTAGAGTACCATTGCTCAGCAGACAACTGTATATCGAAAATGACCTATTGCGAGCAGGTGAGAACCTGAGAAGCCATCGCTGGCCATGCACAATCGAAAATGGTAGAGGTGCTCGCGGTACAAATTGAATATTATTTCACTTCTGGCACACCAACATCGCGCCTTCGAAGCGTTCGCATAAAAATCCAACGTCCCAGCGAGCAACAACAGCTCACCAGCAACAAATGGTGAAACAACCGAAACGAGCGACGACGACGACCAAGAAGAGCAAGAAACGCAGCGCAGGAACTCGACGAGCAGATCTAATCTGCAGCGTGCCGAGTGCTGGAAGAAACACCGTATAACGTTTTCTCTGACTTCATAGAGAGCTAGGAAGACAACACGAGCACGAGGTATGCCTCGTCGAGAAGAGGAGGAACAAACGATGAATCTACGAGTATGTTGTTTTCAGAGTAGGTCACGTACATGGTAATTTCCCCATGAGAAGGTGCAAGGAATACCATGAAATGTTTTTGGGTACCGGCGGAAAATTGAGAAATCACTACGGGAACACCTTCAAACTTTTCAGGAATTTTAAGATGATCCAAAATTTCGGGTCCTAGAGATGTCAGATGCTTTGAAATCAGAATGTAGCTAAGTTATTGGTAAACCCTGTAGAAGGTAGAGTCGTTATATCTGCAAGAACAGATCGTCGTCATAATGCCAGAGAAACAATAAAACAAAAAGGCAAACACAGTGCTTGCAAATGCAGCAAACTATCTGCATATATGCGGTCGCGGCCGGATAAACAATAATAATTTGCAATGCGCCTTCGTTCTTCGCGTATGCAGCAAAGCAACGGCTTGTTCCATCATCCTCGACTACAGCGAGCCGTGTACTTGTTAGGCTAACGGTACAATTTCGTACACAAAGTGTATACAATGGCTCTTTTTGCCATTCACATGCGCGATTTTCCTCGGCGACAATCGACGTCACATTTTCCATGCACTTGCCGAAGAAGATCTCAGGTTACCATCAAGTGCATCCAAGTTATTGATGACGACCCATTGTACCTTCATATTTTTCCATGCTACACGCAGATATCACAATTAATATTTCTATTATTTCATTTGTTGGTGCAGCATATTTGATGCAATCGGAGGATTTGGAAGCGATCATTACTGTTACAGCATTGACGGTATACCTTTTTGAAGGTACCATGAAGAGGTGTTCATTTCTATTATTTCAATTGTTCATGTAAGAAATTTAATGCAAATAACTGTTACTGTTACAGCTTTAGAGGTATACTCATTTGAAGGTGTTCCATGAAGAGGTGTAGAAGGAAGTTCCGATTTGTTAGTATCGCAAAATTTCGAGTTCAATGATTGACCCCTTAGCGCACCACAAGTCCGGGCAATTAATAACACTTCTTGGGCTCGTTCATCTACAATTTCCACCGGCGCTGGCACCATCGTTTATTTATTTATTCGGCTGTAAATGAACTCTCTCCTTCTCGCTCTCTACAGCCGAAGAGAGTTTGCCTCGCCTGTGACATGTTTGATCTATGGAGTTCCGTTCGCGCCATGCAGCGGGAAAAAAATAACGAAATCAATTAGCGTTTAAGTGTTCATACCGTAAATCCATCCATTTGAGCATACACATCGTATTTAAGGCGATATTTTGCCTCTTCCGTGTTCGCCGCACAAATAACAAATTGAATTCGAAATTGATGATGATGTATGTATGAGGCTATGCAATTTTTTCACAGTTTCAAGAATTGAGCAGAATTCGAAGATGGCTTATCCTCGCGCATGTAAATAAATCTGCGATGTCACTTTAGGCAAAATATGTGTCGATCGCGAGGCGATGTAATTTATTCCCGATGCTATCGGAATTATTATAAATTAATTTGTTGCGCTGGCCCAAGAACGTGAGACAAACCGCAACTGATCTGCATGCGTGACCGAACCGAGTGAAAAAAATCCGAATATCCCAAGATGCTCGGCTCGTGGTTATCTAATCGCGTCGAGGCAATGAAATTCAATCGCCGATTCTTATTATAGATCAATCACATCTTGCTCACGTCGCTCAGGCATCCAATGTTGGCGGAAATGTTGAAGGCTCTTGTTTGCTTTGGAGGATTGCTACAACTTGTCACTTCGGCGAAGTTGTACAAATAACAAAACAAGTTTTTTGTTGCTTTGCTTCTTCCTAGTAGAGTAACTCGATGCTGAATCAATATTTTTTAGAGGTTTGGTGTTCACCGCAAGTTTGAACTGTAGGTTCTTTTTTTAAATATGTATCAAAATCATAAAAATTGCATTAGTCCTTTAAAGTAATTAAAAAACTCGTTAATTGTTACAAAGAGAGTAAAATCAACTATGAATATTGGTGCAAAACCATCAACGAAATTATTGATAGACAATAAAATAAAAAATGCGTTTAAAAACTTGTAGGTATATGGATATTTATACGATTCACGTGAACGGTAGGTAAAAAAAGTAATTCGAAATAATGAAAAAAACTATAAAAATAAAGTTTATGTCGAAAGCATCCGTTTTATGAACATTCCAATAATTCGTGACCTGCAGTAATCACGCCGCATTTCCGTGAATATACAAAGCAATCTAGCAACAAACAAGAACGGGATCACAACGAAGCAGAGCTTTCATCGAAATAACTCTCCTGAGAGCTGGGACGTAACAAAGTCGCACAGTTATCAGTAAGAAAAAACGACCTCCTAGAACGAATCGAAAGAGTTTCCGTGTAAAGGAAGCAACAATTTCTTTGTATTTTTCACTCATTTCACATCCACACATTTTTCCAGCGCGGAGAAACGTGCCAGTCAGTCAAATAGTATCTCGGCAAAGACAATTGTTGAAATGATAGAAATGAGTGTGCAGCAAATTTTTCAATGATTTAGTAAGCCTCGTCGAGATAATTGCTGGAAACGATATTGACGAACATTCCTCCATCTCGGTTTCATTCATTCATCAGCGATTAAGGCCGTTATGTTATGATGATTCGTGAGAAATGCGAGAGCCTTCGGATTTTGTATAGTTTTGCAATGTTGCAAGCAATAGTTGAGATTGTACGTACAATTCCACGTATATTATTATTGCAATCAGTACAAGTGCATCAGTGCTGATGGCATGCGAAATGATACAACAAAACGAGCTGCTTCGTGTTGATTGTGGTGCAGTGTGCACCAATTAGTCCATAAACGTGCGAGATTGTTGCGAGAAAAATTAGAATTGCACAAGGGAATTAAGGCTAACGAGGCATATCTCAATTCTAATTAAGTTACAGGAGTATATTTCAGACTTAATGTCTAGGTTTTTAAACAATGTATTGTTTGTATTTTGCTTTTAAATTTTCAATCATTTTCAGTTTTCAGATTTGAATTTAAGAATGAATTTCAACTAAATTCTAATTTCAGGAGGATAACCCAAAACTGTTGTTCAAGTGTGATTTGATTGTCTCAACTATGTAAATTATTCATTCATATTCTGTTGTTTCTCATAATATTTTTACTGTTGGATGTTAAACCAGCGCATAAAACAAGCCGATAAAGCAACAATTACACACTTGTTTGTAAATTATGATTTATAAACATGGAAACCATGCGTCGGACGAATGACTAACGATCATGAAATTTATGTATGACCTATTGTATCAGGTAAATATCCAACAAAAAAACGTACAAGGCTTATAATTAAAGTTTACCTATCGTATTATTTATCCCCCTAATTTCGACGGTGTATAGGAAGCGAACGTCTCGTTATTTCGTCTTAATAACTCAAAAATGTGAACTGAACGCTCACATGCGCGCGTACCAGCTAATTAGATTGTATTTAGATAAAAGTCGGACCAAAACTCAATATTTAGTTTGGCATCGCTGCTAACGGTGCTCCGAAATTTCGAATGCATTTTTCGCCTTTGCCGCTGACTGAGCCGACGAGAAAATATCGTAACAAGGACGGCCCTCATCGACGCTACAAGATCACCAGCCGGATAACTGAAGCCGCATTGTTGTTGCGCGCGCCGAAGAAAAGTTTCTATAATCGGGTATAATGTACGCGATGATGAACGCGAACGCCTCCTCCTTCGCAGAGTTAATTTACACACTAACAAGCTTCGCCTTATTTAACTACATCATCATCAGCGCGCATGTGGTGATCATTGAGTGGCTCGCGCGCGCGCACTAAGAACCCATGAATTCTTCGTTGCCTCATTTTCGTAACATTGCCGACTTTATTTGTTGTCTCGATGACCATATGAAGACAATGCGAATAGTGAGTGCATGCAATTGCAACGAACTTGTACTGTTTGAATCAGTTTGTGGCGCATGTCGAATGCGGCTGGAAATATCATAGAAGTGCATCACCATCCTGCGCTGTTCGCGTCGCGCCCAGCCTTCTTAAGACAACTTGGCTTGGCAAAACGTTGCAAAACGTCGTCATTTGTCTACTTAGCGGTTTACAGCCGACACGTTAAGTGCTATTACATGCTGTCAGAGAGCTGTTTGCTCGGTAAAAAGGCTGCAGGAGCGGAGACATGGTCGGAGCAGCCAACAAAGACGTATATTGAATTCATTCGTCAGCTGCGTACAAAGTCAAATTTGCATTCCGAACGAAATTTAATAGTATGAGAAACTTTTTCCGAGGTGCAATGTTTACATAATTACGCATGACATTAAATGTTGCTTCAGGCGGATGAAGCAGAACATAATGAAATCTTGAATTTTTTGTTGGCTGCCTGAAAATTTCATGTGAAGTCAAATAACGCTAAGAGCAGTCATTTTATCAAGTGGGTAGTGATTTATCACCAGATGAAAAAAAAAATTGCATCTCGATTCGTGAGACACAGCTTTATGGTACTAGTGTTCTAAGGTACGATTTTTCAGGAAACAATTAAGTGAGATCAATTATGATGTTTCTGAAAATCTGATAAAGCTGTAGATGAAAATAACAACCTATTGGACTAATAGGATTGATAAAATATAATATAACAAAGAAAAAATATTTTCCCGATAGTAGTTCCTGAGATATAACTTTATGCAACTAGTGCTCTAAAGTACGATTTCCTTACCCAAACTTCTTGAAAACTCAGCGAAATCACCTTGAACCATGTAATTACGTACAGAGGTCTACAAGTCAAGCAAACGCTGTCCCATCAGATTGATAACGGAAATAATTTGAGATTGAGTGAATACACTCGATTGTTGTTCGAGTTGCGATTATGTCCGGGAAATTGCATGATATACGCGAGTGCTAGATGATTGCCATTGTGTATCAAATTACGTTCGTGCTGAATAATCGCATTATAAGTCAATATTTATACCGGCGCTGTTTATAAATCATTCGCACTCACCTCCGTTTTGCGATACAGCATTTTGCGCGCACCTTTCTTCTTCAGCCATTCTCACACCGAGCCGTGATTATGATTACTTACACTCTTTATATTCGTGTCCAATCAGTTATAAAGTCGCACAACGCTGACAACCGAACAAACGCTATCGCATGCAAGGCAGCAAGAAGTGACTCACCTGAAACAAATAAAAACGACAAATAAATAAACGACAATATAATAATAATGCTATAGGAATATATTAAATTTATTTATTAATCAGCCTGACAAATTATTCAGACATTACGTCTCCAATTCGTTCGTTCGTTCGTTTTATTGGTGTGAGTTTCCCAACCAACAGGTTAGGTAATATGTAATAAAGTTTCAAAAAAATTTTAATGAAACGTTTTCCTTCTCGGTCCCATTTGGAGGCGACGTATCCGTCGGGTTTATTACTTCCAAGGCGTGGTATGATTATCTATTATTGACTCATCGATGCGCTCCGGCAAGAATGAAGCGACCGGTAAAAAGCCAGATTTCGTCATCGAAATTTATGCGAATTTTGAGTGAAATATTTTCTCGTCGAAGAGTTTCTGTGTAAAACATGCATAATTTCCTATCTGTTTGAGTCGAAGGCCGCATTTTTTCGGCATGTTTATCAGCGTTTTATGCGCGAAACAACATTTTTCATTCCCCTGTTGAATATGTTGATTATTGCTCATTATATTCAAAATCGATGACGTCTTCCGGTATTAACAATGATTCGCGCAGTTGGATATCATCGTCTATAGTTCGTTTTTTTTCGAGATGGAGTAATAAAACTGTCCGGGCAGGTCAAAACGGTTTGTGATTGGTTGAAAGAGGCCAACCACCCAATCACAAGTCGTTTCGACTTGTCCACCCTGATTTATTACTCCATCTCGAAAGAAAACGGACTATAATATGATTATATCAAAATTTTCTTGTAGTTTTGATGTTTTATTGATTTAAACATTCTTCTCAAATGTTTTAATTGAAAACGAAAAGGCTAAAATAGAATCTCATTCAAGCTACTAAAGAGTATTTGTCGAAAAAAGTAGAGAAATTTGCTTAGGGTTGAGAGTGCAGCAACAGTGTGCTTTTACTGTGTTGGATGGGTGACCGTTCTAAATAAAAAGTTCTTCAAAATAATTTCTAAACTCGGATATCTATGATAAGCGATGGCCTCAAAAGAAAATTGACACTGAAAGATTTTGGCATATTTTGTAGGGAGCGTCCTGCTTGGAACAATAAATACCCAATTAACTGCTCCCATGCGAATACCAACATTCCAAAAACTTTATAACCCATGACATGCGTTACTTTGGAAATTATCCACTAATACCAAAGCGCAATTGCAATTAAATTTATCACGGACGAAGGAAATTAATTTTCAAAGTTCGCACCGCGAAAAAACTTCAGCAACAACAAACGTACGCAAACATCTGTCGCTGTTTGCATGAATGAAACGAGAGGCCCAAACGTCAGGTCGTTAAAGCACGCACAAAAGACGCGATATTAGCGAAAAAAATAATTAATTCCTTATTTAATTATAGCAGCACAGCTGTCAGCGGAATTGCCTGACAATAAATTATGCATTTATGCATTGCAAACGCCGTGGAAAAACGAGTAACACGAAGTACACAACGTCCATCAACCGAATGCTAAGAGAAATTACACAGTGTGAGTTGTTTCTTCCTTTGGTGAAGAGGTCGAGGAGTCGTCGAGAGCAAGCAATCGAACCTCAATCGACACCCAAAGTCAACACAAATCGGAGCGTTTTGAACAAACACTTTTTTGTGTGTTTGATCGTTTTGTATAAAAGCACCATCATCATCATCGTCATCGTCTTCTTCGAGGAGCACTCGTCACAAGGACGTCCAATGGACGCCCTCGCCATGGCCGCCATCACCATCATGATCATCATCATCGACATCATCGACGTGCCAAAGCTCTTCACGTTTTCGATGCCCGACGATTGCGAACCACACACGAGCATCAACAACAACAACAACAAACGCAACACATCGTCGAAGACGACATCGACGACGGCGACGAAGAAGAAAACGTACAGCACAACGAAGTCGTGTTGTGTAAGACTCGCCTGCTTTTTTGTCCGTCGCTTGCCCATCTTCTTCAGCGACCTCCAAGTTGCTTGCTCTCTGTATTTACACTGCTCTTTGAGCAATCCCGAGGAGGCGAACAATTGAACGCGGATGAGCACACACACTCATTGTTCGCTGCGTTCGCCGGCGATAAAGAAACTTGCTTTTTTAATTACATCTTGAGCGATACGTGTAGGCACACATTAATAAACATGCGGCGAACGCAAGCGATTTCTTCGGTTCCAATCGGGAAGAATAACGCAAGGGAATGATGCTTGTAGAGGCGCGATGAAGTCCCAACAAGGGCGAGCGCAGTGATGACGCATTTGGGGTGTTTTTGGGAGTGCAACAACAGTGTGTTGATACTGAGTCGGATGGGTGACCGTTCTGTTGCCCGGTGATTTCACAAAATCTGTTATAACTTCTAAAGTAATTATGCAATTTTGATTCTGAAAAAAGTAAATAAGTCCTGATGAAGTCCTCCACGAAATGTGCTAACAAATTTTGAATTGTGTATAGCAAAAAATGGGTGTATGGTGCAAGTAAAATTACAATGGTTCAGAGATCTGTTTCATTCGAAATACAACATCCTCTCCAAGCTCGACCTGAACAAAAACACATCGGCCGGTTTGATATGTGCGCATTCAAATTCAGGTTTTACAATTCCGACATCGCATCGTATTGCATTTCTACATTGCATATCGCATTGGGGGCCCTCTGCGATTGAGTGAGTTGCCAGCCCAGCATTTGCGCTTCGTGCACGAAGACGTCGCAACAAGCCGTTACAACTTGCGCGCACATGACGATGTATAAATGGAAGTCGACCGGCAATTGCGATTGCCACAAATGTGTGTGTCTGTGCAATAATTACCGCTCGACTCTCCTTGTCGTCTGGTGCACTCCTTTGAAGTTTTCGATTTTCATTCGCAACAAATGCCTGTATAGGGGGCGCTCGCAATTCCCAACTGAATTGACAGACCATCCATTTCAACAGCGCGACATTTTCCCATCACAAAATCGCATTTCGACGTTGATAAAATAATGATCGGCCGGTGCGGGTTCGTAATTATAATGATAGGTAAAATGAGTGCGAAAGAATCGCTTTCCCGGGACATCCTGTGTACGCATCGAAATCGAGCACGCTGCACTTGCACTTGTTCGACAATGACTTAATGATAATATGAGCATTATTGCATTATAACTTACAGATCGTATGGTAGTTAATAATAATACATGTGTACCACTCGTATAAATTATCGGATGCATACTTCAGGCTCATTCTTCGTTTTTAGTCTGAGAGTTCTTGCTTAATACCACGCGAAAATTCATCGCACTGTGAAGCGGTTTTCCGCTGTTTGTATTTGCAAATGTGGGCATTTGAATTTTTTGCAGGCCATTTCATAAAAAAGTGCATAAACAATAACCGATAAAACTTGAGAAACGTACGGAAATCGTATACTTCAATTATGTTTTAACGACGCTTGAAAACGCATCTGAGAAATGCACCTTGATATTTATCTATCAGTTATATACACCTATTAGTTACTCGTTTTCACTTAATTGTTGTAGTGCATAAATTCTGCTTGATAGTTATGATTTAGCGTGGCATTGTTACAGATTGCTGGGAGGAATTTCTAATGTCCTCGTAAAACGCTATCATATTCGCATATTTTGACGTTTATTTCCGGAAGTGCACAATTTCCAATTCCAAAATTGCTACCTTCATAATGAAGTTTTTGTTGGTACTGCTTGCAGTGAATATTGCAATTAGAATTTCAAATCTCAATTACAGACGAATATAAATGAACTTTCGATTAAATTATCAAATAATAGGTTTCATAGGTGTAAACATGATTAATTAAAAAAAAATTGATTGCATCATAAGGTATGTGTGTGGAGTTGAAAATCGAAAATCCCAAAGTGAACATTTCACAAGTCCATAAATCAAACGCATAAATAATAATCTAAGGCTGGGAGAGCTTACAAGCATTGATTGCACTTTCACGCACTCGGCAATTAATCAGATCGATAATAATGCATAATAGTAGCGTGCCCCACAAGTTCATTTTTCCCGTTCGATGCAATGCAATGCGCATTCGATTATTGCACACTATTCGACTCCATTCACACTGCATGCTAAACAGCCAGCGTAGACAACAGTATGCAGCTACAAACAACATGGAGCGAAACTCGTTCGTTGGCGAAAAGTTCGCGATTTAAGTGTGCAAACACACAAATTGCATGCCGCAGTGGCCCCAATCGTTAGCGATTATTGAAAAAAACAAACAACACGGCGATTGAGCTCATGTCAGTGCATTGGGCAATATTGATTGCATTCTAAACTTATCGACTAATTAATCATAAACGTAACTATGCAGTTTAGTACGGTGATCTGTAAGTAATTAAATTTTTATTTTTGAAGCCTTGAGAGTTTCTTGCATTTAGTTTTACTATTCTCAATAAAGTGTCTTAACATTTTTGGAGATTTCAAAGATTTTGTACATAGGTTAGAAATTTTATCTTGGAGAGTAATCTTTGAAAATATATTTAGAAGGCAGCCTTTGGAGGCAGCCATTGAAGATATGGTCCTGGAAGGTTGTCTTTGCCTTTGAATGCAGTATTTGGAGGCAGTTTTTGGAGATACTCTATGAAGGCAACTTTGAAAGTAGTTTTAGTAATAGTCTTTGAAGGCACTCTACGAAAGCAAGTTTCTGAAAGCAGCCCTTGAAGGTAGCCTTCGAGGGTACTCTTTTGGAAGTTCGCCTTTGAAGACAGTCTTTCCTAAGGTAAAGTAGTCCAGTAAGAATTGAATAATACTTGGGTTCAGAAAATCATTATTAGCTGCCTTCCTTGAATTAGTGATAACTTCAAGATGATTATGTTCAGAAATGTAATGTTGCGAAAATAACAGTCATCTGAAAGACAGTGTATACAAATTGTGAAAGTGTAAGTAAATGTCCAACAAAGCGACAACAAAATAAAATTGGCATTTTATGAATACAAGCGTCAGACACGAAGCCAGACACGGAAGCATTCCAATCATTTCTGGGTAATTTACACTCCTCGTTGCTGCTGCTGTTGCATTTGCATGAGACCCGTGGGTAATTCAAGACGAATGTGACTGTTGTGAGTGTCTTATGTCTCATATTCCGCTTGCAAAATAACCTATAGTGAACAACGACTCTGACTCAACCGACAATGACCAGTCGAACAAAGTCCAATCAAAAAATTACTTTTGAATCCCATTCGATTTAAGTCATCTTGTGATTATGGCTGCCCGTCATCATCATGGAAACGACGTGAACGAGAATTGGCTTGGAGGTGACATAAAAGTGTGCGGCGCGCAAATTTAATTTGTGGATGAAAACGAGCGTAAAATGATTCCGCGCTCGAATCGTGCTCGCCATTTGTACGGGCAAACGAGCGCGAATCTATGAGGCACGTAGTTGTGAACAACACCGAGCGCAGAAACCAAGAGCCGAAGCATTCGTATAATAAGTCGTCGTGGCCTATTTCCGAGTTCGCGACGCACGACGTCTCGCGCATTACGGCCCCCTTCAGCCAGCCAGCCATACCTGGTGCTAGTGAGACGCTGTGGGCATGGTGCGAAAAATCAACTTCGCACTGTTGTTATTGCTTGTTCGGGTGTCGGGTTGTCGATGGTCGTCGAAACGGCCGCTCCAAACGGTGCGAGAGGAAATATCTGGCCGTGTATCGGTGAAGGAAACACGAAGGTGCTCACCGGGCACTATGGGACCGTTCCGATCCATTCCCCCAGTGGGCTGGCGTTCTACATGCTGCGCCAGAGAACTTTTACTTGATACCTTTGCGCGCACGTTCACCACGCTTGTTATCGATATAAATTATTGGTATTATGAAACATGCTGATTGCATTGCGCGAATTTCATAATAATAATAATAATCCGTTGGTAGAGTGGTACCTTGATTGGAATCGACATCGTCGACGATGATGACGACAGGAACAACTACAACGAAGATGTTGTCCCATTTTTTCAACAGGCGACATCAAAATTTTTCAAGACCCTCTGGCTAGAATCTAGATTATTTCAAAGATTGGGATCACCACATAAATTATTAATGAGGCTAATTAATAAAAATGACAATGAAATGAAGAAATTATGTCTAATCTGCGATTGTCGTTCTGTGACGACATTTGTTGAGGTCGAATGATATTTTTTCTACCAGGGAGCAACGTGGAATAATTAAAGTGAAGACCCTACCAACATCGGTCCAGAACGTACCAGCTGTTCTATTCATGGGCTGGAGCTGTCAGTTGCATAACGAGCTGACGTCGAAATGTGGCATCGCCAACTTTTAGCTGAGAGAGTAAGAAAAATGTCCCGGTCTTTTACTGGTATTCCCTGCCCTGTCTCATATCCGTAAATAGGTTGGCTAAGTAAATAAGTAAGTAAGCAAACTAAGGTAGATAATTGGTGAGCGTGGCATCAGCAGCCATTCATAAGCGAGGAAAATGCAAGCAAGAAAGTAAGCGAATTCTTGCGTGCCAAAGAAGCAACAGGTGGTATTCACATACGCTTACAAATACGCAGGGCCGGTGCGAGGTACCTCGGCGCCCCTAGGCCAAAGCAAAATTTGGCGCCCCTAGGCAAAAACAAAACTAGGCGCTTCCTATACACTCACTGAAAAAAGGAAAGCTGAATTTTGCCTAGGTTGTAAGTACGGACTTTGTTGAGAGATGTGGTTTTGTTATGTGCCATCTTTTTTGGCGCCCCCATGACGTAGCGCCCCTAGGCGGTCGCCTACAGTGGCCTAATGGTAAAACCGGCCCTGCAAATACGTTCCTCAAGATTTTCCTGCAAATGGCAAACTTTTCAAGTTTCTATTTGTGTTCGGACAAACTATCAGTGTTCATTTTCATCGGACATTAGTTGCACGCTGTCAATACTATGATAATTGTCTCTAGACTGTCCAGTATTTACACACTTGAAACATGTATAAGTCATAAAGTCACATACCTTTTCAGTTTCTATGCTGGTATGACTTTACTTTTTTCATATTTCAGTTGCTTATGTGTAGCTAATAAGTGAAAAGTGGGGATCTTGCTATATGCCCATCAAATTCTCATTACAAATACTTTGAACTCATAAGGCAAAAGTGCGGACATATGGTACCATGTAGGTTCGAGTGAATTGCAGCAAAGTCTCTAAATGGTAAATGATGGACGATTACGATGAACACGATATGAAAGAAGCTGCATTTTCTATTTTCACTGAGAAAGGCTATCAAATAATATTCGAACAATTTCTTGAGCCTTTCTCTCAGGAAGTTTCCATCTTTTATGGTACCATATCTGGTCAGAGTAATAATTAAAAACCTACCATAAGTTCTAAAATGCACTAGTATCTAATGACGACAAGCTTTGATGAAATGTGAGGAAAGTCTCCAGAGACTATGACTATGAAATTCCGGTTAGGTACCAAATGTTAGAGACTAGGAAGTTCCCAAAACCTGGTAATCCAACATCCAACAGTATCTAAAGGAAAATTTACCGGTTGACTTGGCAGACTCCAGCTCACATAATACTAGTCCAAATATTTGATATGCAGTGATGAAATGAAGGAGCAATCGAACATAAATTGAACTGTAGTTACCTTAGATTGCAGTATCTCTATCGCAGCTGTAGCAGCGGCTCAACGAGATGGCAGCATTAATTAGACTTAATCCGAGCTGCGGAAAAGCTGCGTGCAGCACGCCGCATAAATCAGCGACTGCAGTTAAATCCATGTATTTGTGAAGTCGCACCTAATTAGATATTGACATTTCGCATAAAATCGCACAAGCACCTTTCCCAAGCACGAGCTGGTAGGTAGGCACTCGGCACTTGTCCGCGCGCATTTTACAAGCCGATAATCTGCAACACGACGCGCTAATTTTCGCCGTGTATACACACAAGCGGCAGCAGCAGCAGGCTGGTCTTGGTGTTGTTTCAACATGCATTTCGCAGTGTTCCAACTAATAACCGGCTATTAATCTGCGCCGCTGTAGGAGCGAAAAGTTCTTTCCGTCCGCAGCGTGCGAGGCTGGTGACAGGATGCAGCCGAGGAGTGCGCTATCGCATCCTATCTGCGTGATGGGCATTATCCAACTGCTGTAGGGGAGTTGTACTAAGAGCAGATGTGTTGAAGAGGATAAGGTGCATTGCTCCCATCTCTAGTGAGATCATCTATACTGGGATTCTAGAAACCTGCCCTTTCTTGGAAGGTTATTTTGTATTGTGGGAACGAGAGTGTGGACCTGAGTCTAAGGAATTGGGAATCTTGTGGTAATCCTAAGTAGGCTTACCAACTCGGAAGTCAATTTTTGCCATGTTCTTGTGGTAACCCTGGAAGCTGATGAAGATCTTAGAGTCGAACTTCATTGAGACTATATCTAAAATGCAGATCTAGACTAGGAACAAACCTGTAAAACCTCTGGTTCTAGCAGCCCGGTACCCTACCCTACCCTCTACCCTAGAAAGACACCTTGTCTTGAAGATGAGGTTGTTCTATACTGCCCTACAACATTCAGTTCACTATATATTCCTTGTCAGTTTGGCCCTAGCCTAAGCCAGTCAAAAAAAGATTTCTGGTTTCGAAAATGGAATATTTCCAGACTATTTTACAACTTCCAGTTCAGTATGTACTTTAGTACTTTGGTCAAAGAGCCTTATCCTTAGAAGAAAGAATCACCCCTAGTCTTGAAAATGGGGACTCTAGAGACTATAGTCCTACCCTATTCTACCAAAGTTCAAAGACGTGCAAAAAGAACTCAGAACTGAGAGTTGTTAAAGAAATATAATTTATAGAACTCTTTGAGTAGACGACGAATAGACAACGATGTGCACGTTTCCATAGAACGAGACACGAGCACAAAGGTGATTATTACCGAATATACTTCCACTCCATAATGCGCACTTCATCATCGCATTATGTGTGAACGTACAATGCTCACCTACACTTAACTCCGAGTCTTGCCCGGCCAGGAATAAAACTATCGTTAGTAACAAGTATGCAAACACGGCTCAATAAGTTGCGCGTTTCCTACGTGGGTATTGGTAGTAAATCGTACGACAAGAATGGCACAAAAACCTCGCGTAAACTTAAATAACTCATTTCCCTATGCTTCCTCCACTCGAAGACAGAACTTCAGCAAGTGAGGTAAGGCAGAAGATTTGTGTGTGAGTTGTCACCATAATCCTTAGGTAATTTTCCTCTAGGTATCAGCATAAAAATTAATTTCCAATGCGAATGAAACTCCAATAAAGCTTGTAGATAATTCATTCAACCATTCAATATTTATAGACACTTTTATGCTTACGAGTTTCATAGCTGTTCTTGTCGTTGTAGCTGTTGTAACAACAGTCTTCTGTTGTGGCAGTGGTATGAGGTACGAGCACGAGATTAAGAGCCGGCTTGGATTGCGAAACGGTGCTCAAATGTATAACAACAATCCGGTACCTTGGTTGTTGTAATTAATTTGAATAATTCCATAGTCGTACACACGTTGTGAATGATAGGCCATAAAACTGTGTATGACTGATTCGATTCCGATTCGTGAGCGCCGCATAATCATGCTGGTTCGCGAGTCCAGCAGCAAGAACAAGACAAGAAGTTGAAACGGTCGCGAGTGTTGTCCGATAGATTTTATGAGAAAACGCCATTAATAGATAAATCACTCTTATCGGCATGGGTAGAGTAAGGTCGTCAGAATAATGTCTGTAGTCAGGCAATGAATGGCATGCAGCTTGATTAGATCATCGGAGTCGATTGGGACGGCAAAGAAGTCATAAACGTGTTATTAACAATAAAACGCGATTTTTGTAACTGAAATTACGAAAGTAGCTATAAAAGTGATTTTTGTGAAGTTATAATGCAACAGTTACCAGATATTGTTTTTGATTTGATATGTCTATAGATGGGAGGTAAGGAACGTATAGTAGGAACTAAGGACCTAGAGTAGAACCTAAAGACCTACAGTACGACCTAAGATTTCATTATTCATTGGGTGTTTTTTTTTCAGTCCAAATTGATGTGGTATAAGTAAGAAGGACCTATTGTAGAACCTATGGCCCAGCAGTAGGACTTAAGAACCTACAGTAGGACCTAAGAACAAAAGGAGACCTAAGGACCTGAGTAGAACGTTAGGAGCTACAGTAGTTTTTATCTTTCCTTGGGTGTTCTTTAGGTCTAGGGTGATGTAGTAAGAGTAAGAAGGATCTAAATACGGATAAGGACCTAATGCCCTACACTAATACCTAAAAACCCACTTCAGTACCTGAGGATCTACAGTAGGACCTAAGGAGTTACAGTGGGTTTCATCTTTCTTTGAGTGTTGTTCAGGTTCAAGGTGATGTCGTACGGGCAATAAGGACCTAAGGACTTACAGTAGGACTTAAGGACCTACATTAGGACCTAAGGACCTGCAGTAGCACCTAAGGACTTATAGTAGAAACTATGAAGCTACGGTTCTTTGGGTGAAGATACAAGGTGATGTGCTAACGGTAAAAAGGCTTCGAACAGTGGAGCAAAATGGAGCTCAAAAAGCGCTCGACGTTTCTTGCGCGCTAAGAATTTAATTGTTTCAGCCCAAGTTGATGTGGTAAAAGTAAGAAGGAGGACCTAAGGTCCTGCAGTAGGACTTCAGAATCTAGAGTAGACCTAAGGTCCTACAGCAGGATTTCAAAAACTAGAGTAGACCTAAGGACTGGCAAGAGAACCTTAGATGCTACAGTAGACTCCATCTTTCTTTGAGCGTTCCTTAGGTCTAAGGTGATGTGGTAAGGGTAAGATGGATCTAAATCAGAGCTAAAGACCTGCAGTAGGACTTTAGAACCCACAGTCTGACCTAAAGTCCTACAGACGGACCTAAGGCCCTATAGTAGTACCTAAGGACCTGCTTCAATACCTGAGGACTTATAGTTGAACCTAAGGAGCTACAATGGGTTTAATTTTTTTGGGTGATCTTCAGATTTAGGTGATGTGGTTCGGGTAGGAAAGACCTATGGAGGGCCTGAGAACTTCTAGAACTTAAGGATCTACAAATAGAATCTAACGATGTGCAGAAGTACCTATGAACTTAAAATAAGATCTATGAAGCTACGGCAGGTTTCTAGTTTTTTTTGGGTGAAGGCCCAAGGTGATGTGCAAAGGTAAAAAGGCTTGGAACAGTGGTGCAAAATGGAGAACAAGAAGTGCTGGACGTTTCTTGCGCGCTAAGAATTTAATTGCTTCAGTCCAAGTTGTAAAAGTGTTGTAAAAGTGAGAAGGACCTGAGTAGGACCTAAGGTCCTACAGTAGGACTTAAGAATCTAGAGTAGACATAAGGACTTGCAGGACAACCTTAGGAGCTAGAGTTGACTCTATTTTTCTTTGGGCGTTCTTTAGGTCTAAGGTGATGTGTAAGGGTGAGAAGGATCTAAGTAGGAGCTAAAGACCTGCAGTAGGACCTTAGAATACTCAGTCTAACCTAAAGTGCTACGGACGGACCTAAGGCCCTACAGTCGTACCTAAGGACCTGAGGCCTTACACTAAGCCTAAGGAGCTATAGTGGGTTTAATTTTTGTTTTAGTGTTCTTCAGATTCAGGTGATGTGGTTTGGGTAAGAAAGACCTAAGTAGGGTCTGAGAACTTACAGTAGTACCCAAGGAGCTACCGTAGGACCTGAGGACCTGCAGTAGTACCTAAGGACTTACAATAGGACCTATGAAGATACGGCAAGTTTCTAGTTGATTTGGTTGAAGGCCCAAGGTGATGTGCAACGGGTAAAAAAGCTTCGAACAGTGGAGCAAAATGGAGAACAAGAAGCGCTGGTCGTTTCTTATGCGCCAAGAATGTAATTGTTTCGGCGAATTGTAAATTGTGTCAGTGAAAACACGAAAACGAGCCAACAAATTCCAATTCCACAGATGCCAGACCGGCGTGCAAGTAGCCCAAAAGAGCAGCGCCAACAATAAACAAACCGGACGACATTCGCGACAGCGTCTGCAAGTGTGCGTTAATTAAACGACCGTAGCATTTCCCCGCGCGCAACGTAATGACCATGCCGCAGTACTTCTTTTCCGTTGGTGTACCATGTGATAACTCCATAAATAGGAATTTTAGTTAGCGCAGCAACGAGCAAATGTTACAACCGCGACTGCCTCGTCGTCGGTCTCTTCGGCGGCGTTTGATGGACGTGGTGCGCTCCTTCGACGAAGAGACTACAGCGTCTTCGAAGCGGATGGTATACGAGGGACACGCACGCCGAACGACAACTGTCCGATCTGTCCGCGGACGTCAAACGTCCTCCGGCCGCCGTCTCAATGTCTTCGCCGATGGTCGATGGCTCAACGCAAGAGTCTTAATAAATCGACGGAAGAGGACCCTGGGGCCGAAGATGTCCGTGGATGCCTTACCACATTGCTGTGCAGTGTGGGCTGGACGAGAACGCGGGAGGGAGGCAAGGAAGCAGACCGCCGTTTGCATACTTTTCTCCTGCGCGCCGATTTTATTGAGGCGATGCTGACAAAGTAAAGCGCTCCGACATGTAACATGGAACACCCATCTCGATCCGTGGAGCGATCCCATTAAGTGGCCGCGAGCAGAAGGCGTTCTTCCCTCACTTGCATCGTTTGTGCGCATTTTTCTTGCGCTTTTTCCGCTTCGCTTTGCAACGCTCGGCAGCCATGCAGCACGCACGAATAACGGTCTCCTCGACCGAATATGTATCTGCCTCTTATCGGGTACCATGTCTTCCATGCATTCGCCGATTTTGGACGACGAGGAATCGATCCGAATCAATATCGGGGAATGTCTTGTCGCGGCTTGTCTAGGAAAACGTGAGATAACGATGCTAGAAAGTTTCCTTCAATTCCAACAGTTGCAGATAGGCTGTGTTGAGGTTGACACTGTTGGGCTACCTTCAAAAATTGTAAATCTTCTTCTCGGAATGGTACGAAGGAAATAAATACATGAACGTATCTAGTACACGTGTAAAACATGTACGTTTATTAGTTGGTAGTTGCTTTCCATTTGCGCTCTGATAGTCTCAGTCTCTTCACTAGAGCAGTTAACCTCAAACTTCTTGAATCATACCTCAGCATTCCGGATACTTTAGATACATAGAAATCACATCCAGATAGTACTCCTAGGATACCTTCAGCATTACCCCAATGTCATGTTCAACATTGCAGAAGTGGAAAGGTTGAATCCTGTCACAACAACCTTCAAATATCACCGTGGATCTTTGGAGGACCACTGTTCTCGAGTCCTAGCAAACGCCAATCGATGCTGAAGCAGTTGTGTTATTTGCGTTATTTACACAGCAAGATGATATCGAAATCTGGAGCGTGAATGGCGACGCTTCTTGCCGCTCGCTCGCTGGCTCATTCTGTCGCCTTACGTTGTCCTCATCGTACTCGTCGTCGCCATCGTCGTGATTGTCGCACCCTGCACTGAATCGTCGCTCGATCTTCCTCGCCGTTTGCTCAGCAACACATATTCGCGCCATGCAATTGTATTTGCCGGCAATTGCACCGCAATTGCACTGGTGCAAACGGTGGAAGCTCGGAGCCGAAAAGAGAAGATTCACGCGCATGTCGTATGGGAACGCGCCGGCCGCATTTGTGTCAACTAAATACCCGCTAAACAAATACCACGCTTTATTTATTTCCTCCGTGTGCATTTCGCAATTATGTTTACATATCATGGGAAGAATGTCGCCATTATGCGAATGAGGATGCACCAATGCGGTAACAAAGTTAGCCGTTATATTCTCGTTCATTTTGAGGTTGCATCCTTTCGCAATTCTGAAATCCCAAGGATGTCAACTATTTTCAAAAAATATCAAATTTACTCAATTACAAAACCATTAGGAGCATCAAATCTTGTAAAGGAGTTAGACACGCCCATATCCAAGAATGTGTTCCAGAACCGGTAAAAATAGACTACTTCGTTTCTCATGAAATCATGTTTGTTTGGATTCTGCAACTAACCGAACTAAAGTTTTATCAGTGCTAGGCAATCATCAAATCAAACAGCATTCATTTTGAAACGAGAAAGGAAACATTTCCGGACTGGAAAAATTGTTGAAGGCATAAAACTGATTTTCAATGTAAACATATACAGTTTGTATGTGGTTTTGATATTCCATGATGCAGAAGTAAATCAAACCGAAATGCAAATACTTTCATTATATAAACAATATAAATAAAGCTTCTGTAATATTATTGCTCACGAGGAATGCACTTACTGGCTAGTCATTAACATTTAACTGCGTTATTGTTCCCAGATGCAAGTTCATGTCATGCCACAGACGCATAACAAATTGAATTAAGCATACCAACTTGAAACAATATGCAGCGAGTATATTTATTGCGGAATATAAATTACACCAATTGCTAATATTCATGGGAGATTTGCACGCTTTCATTAGTAATTATGTTTAAATTTGCCATTATAGGCATAAACCTTTTTCTTCAACTATCCAAAGATAGATTCAGAAATTTGAAAGGCCTAAATTTTGGGCAATTCTTGAGGGAAATATTGTTTTATATAAATACGTTCCAACCGACATACCCGAAGAAAAAATCATTTACGATTTTGTACTAGTGTACAAACTATGTAAACGATAAGGAAACAATGAACAAAGAAAAATGTAAATTTGGACTCGATAACGCCGTGTTCTGCTTCACATCAAAGACAATAAGCTTAATACGAAGTACGCGAATTCCAAGCGCGTTGTTTTCTTCATATTTCTCTGCGTCCTATAGAGACACGTCAGGCAAATGTACGACATGGTAGGTAAAATTGCAAATTCATAGCGGTTGCGATTGCATAAAGGCATCGAACGTGTGTATCTCCTGATTCGACCGCTCTGATATATATAATTGTTTGTCGTTTTCTTGCATATTGGCAAATAAATTGCGCATTGGTATTAATTACACGGGAGTGCAAAATGCGGCGACTCCTTCGTGCATAATTCCTTCATAGCTTTTTTCCGAATCACAGAAAGACACGAATATCGTATTGTACACGTGTAGTTGGATGAATATGAACTACAATCATGTTTTGTTTGTTAAAGGCGAGGAGAAGGAAAAATTGAACGATGGCCTTATATAGACAAATTGCATTACGGTTAGTTGGTATTTTCCTATTATAATATGTGAACTACTCGTAGCGTGTCATTGCTAATCTAGTAGAGGAGATCAGTGCTCATCAAACATGGTTTCAGAGGGTTCTGGTAACAGGATGCTGGAAAGTTCGGGAAGCAGAGTTGAGGCAGCTCCTCGCAGAAGAAGCAGTTGTAGGAGTGTTCTGGCACTGTTTGAGGTATGCTGGATAAATGGATCCATACAAATTTGTGTTGTGATATGACATTACTTAATATAGGAAATCCACTCCTAATTTGCAGTCTCTTAATATGCCTCTTGTAGAACGGAACTGCTTCTAAACAAAGCAAACCTTCTGTAAACTTATTAAGTATTCAAAGATGCCACTTGAATGGATTTAAGAGATCTTGTCTCCATTGGTTCTTGAGCAACTCTGACAGAGACTGGAAAGCTCTTTAAGGTTTAGGTCCCTTGGTATGACCTATGACCCATAAATGTTCTTCGAATCATCTAAATCAGTCCTTTAGTTTCAAAAAGATGAACATTTTCAGGCGCATTTTCAGACCATTTCTATCGTGTGGTCTTAAGCACATACCATGTTTTTTTTTTTCGCTGGGTGATAAATCGAATTCATTAGCAGTCAATGTGCAATAAAATATGAAATTGGCAATTAATTAATTGCCAAGGCGTCCGCAGCCTCACAACGTGATGAAATGCAAATAAAAACGAACGATAATGATTCATTAAGGCGCTATTGAAATTTCATTAGAAATGTCGATGGTATTCAATCACTGATGTTATGAATCTAATGTTTCTTTGGGCTACTATTTGCTCTATGCGTTCGATCTTAATGCCTGCCAGTTGCTCTTTCTTGCTAGTGTTGCGGCTTTCAACCAGGAGAATTGCAACCAATCCTCTCATCGGCTTTGAAAAACTGTATGCAGTTTCAACAGCGCAATCAATAGCATCGCAATGAAATGAAAACGCATTGCGATAACTTTCCTGGCATTCAAGAAGTTGCTTAGACGTTAGAACCGCGTGCGCGCAAGCATTCAACGCTGATCATTAATTTTAATTAATCCATCCATAATGCGATTTGTTTTTGGAATGTTTTCATACTGGAGGATCTCTGCGCTGTGCCTTCATCGACTTGCGTTGGCAATTAAATAATTGATGAAACAATCGAAGGTGAAGGTGTCAAATATTATGCAATTATAACACTCATCATCATCATCAACTTCTGTTTCTTCACACGGAGAGCGACTCGTTTTGATTGTTGCTCATTGGAAATGCGACACGTCCGACTGGTTAATGAAAGCAATAAAGCTGCCCACGAGTTTGTCGTTTGGTTTCGTCCCATCTTTATTATGTGCTAATGTTGAAGTTCAGGTTGAAGAAGTCGAATGAGTTGGAACGAAAAAATGAAAAGGGAGAAGTAAAAGTGTAAAGGGGGCGATGGAAAATACAGAATATCAACTAGGAGCATAATGAATCAACTTGCCGATCACGATGGCCGATGTGGATGATGATGATGGCAATGGTGACAAAGAAGCGTGTCGCTGCAAAATGCGTCCGGGACATGCGAACGTCAAACGATTGAACCGCAACCGACGACATTATAACGAGGATAATAACGACAAATGCGTATGGAATAACAATGCCATCACACGTCCGCTTCTCCTTATAACTTAATCGCCTCCATTTTCTGTCTAAACATGTCTAATTGCAAATAAACATTTTCCATGGATCTCATAAGCAAGCAATTGAAAATTAAAATTTAGTTTCCCGATTGGAACAATATAAAGATATCATAAAATGAAGTTCAATTCAGAAGCTGAGAAATAACAAGATGCAGTTAATCACGAAATTGATTGGTATCGATCGGCCATTCAATTAAATTTCGAGCTCGAAGACGCATGTGCATCCAACAATATTTCGTGAGGCACGATGAAATATCAAATTAAAATGCAAATGCATTAATTAAGCAATAAATTTGCACCCATAACTACGCGAATTCTATAAATAAACCGGCGAACGTGGGTGCGCACACTCCATCTAGACAAATACCAAAGAGGACGTCAACAAACGAACAGCGAATGCAGGCCGAGAAACTGGTCGAAGAACGATGAAGAACGAAGGCCCCAATGCGCATGCAATCCTTCGGCTGCTCTCTCAGGATGCGATGCGCGCAATTGCGTCCGAATATTAAAAAGTGTAAAATATTTACGCTCGAGTGGCACTGCGCGCCCGACGACGACGCGTCAGCATGCGTGAGCCGGGCGCGCATGAGCACTGGCCGAGTGTAGATGTAAGTCAACCGGCAACATGCTAATGGCGACATAAATAAATCTTGCGGAATGTCCCGGACCCGACTGAGCAGCGTGCGCATGCACACAGCGGACGCGCCACCGCAGCAGTAGCGTCTAATTACGTGCGTCGCTGAATTTTTCCCAATTAAGGCGAATCGCGCCCGTGAAAAAATTACGTGTTCATACCCAGCAGCAGCACTCACTTTGCTGTCTCGTTTCATCGCATCTTTTTCGTCCACGCGCTGTCTCTGCAGCCAAATGTATCGATAATTTATCGCACGGTGCGCGTTTGTTTTCATTTTTTTCCAAAGCAATGCGGACATAAATAATATGCGTGAACGACGTAAACGACACGAGATGCTTTATGAGTGTATGCAAAAGAAGTGAATGCGAAAATCTAGGCGAGATTAAATATTAGCTCGATGGGTCATTACTTAATGATATATTTTCTCATCAGCATTGTATTTGGTTGCGTTTTCCCGTAGAATAAGAGAAATTACATTTTTAGTACAAAAAGAAAGAAAAAGATTAATAATTAATTTTGATTGTTTTTTTGGTTCGAAGTGAAATTTTCAAATTTCACCACCCTAGGATGACTTATCTCCTTATGAATTGTTTCTATTAACTTTACTGACTACGAGAACACTGAATATTCATTTTAACAATTCTAAGGATTCTCAGTGTAAACTGACCAAATCGAGTCTTTTCTTTGAAATTTCCTATCTTATATAATTTCTTCGGCTCCAGTCACGACTCTACAAGTTCCAAATACAGAAATCCATATCCTTACGTCCGAAGTCTTCGAGGGAGTCGGTGCACGCGAGTCGATAAGGCCGAAATATTCCGCGCATTACAAACAATATGGCACATTGCTACATCTGCTGCAGGAACCGAGGATGGCATTCGCGAAACGGGGCATGATTACGCCGAGTTGATTATGAGTTTTTCTGCATCAGATACCAGCGCGCGCTGAAAGGGGCAGGCGAAAGAGCATCGGGCGAATATAAATATTGACAATTGGATGCGAAACGGTTTTTATTGAATATATAGAAGAGTCACGATTCGCTTGGAACGCGACCGAGCGCAAGCAAGCAAGGCACACAACAAGCATGATGATGATGATGATGATGCCGCATCGGTCGGCGTGATCGCAAAAACGCAAAAATTGGAAAGCACACACAATAAAAGCGAGTCCGAAGAGTCGTCCACTTGCCGACGAAAACGAGCCGAGCCGAGCTGCAAGACAACTCCGAAGTCAGGGAATAAGAAAGGACAAGAGGACGCAGTCAAAGAACGAGCAAGAGAGGAGAATTTCCGTTAATAATAAAATTGATTAAGATTACGGCTATCTGATTTCTTCCGTCGTTTCGCGACCATTGTGTTCGTCTTAACTGCAATCAGCAATTATAATTGATGGGGGAAATCAGAAGAAGTGTTCTCCCATCCTATTTTCTCATTCCTATGCCAATTTCCAAAGCAATGAAATAATTGCAAAATTTAATTCTTACCCGATAAGGATTCATTGATTGACTAAGGAAACATTAATTACTGAATGTTGAAAATTTTAAACCTCAACGAAAAATCCCAGAAATATTATGGAGAAACAATCTAAAAGTAATTACTTCATTTTGACGTTAATTTCCTGTACTTGCAGCATCCTCGAATACTCCACCAACGCGAAAATGTCACAAACTTGCTATGTCCATCACTTTACGACCATCTTCCTGGCGAAATATGTTAGACACGATCCATGGAAGCCGAAGGAAGCGCGCAACATCTCGGAAAAATGTAAAGAAATCTCTAATTGCTCATTACCTTTATTAAAACCCGCTGTGCCGTCCGTAATGTCTTGTTAATGCCCGCCTGTTATTTCTCTGCCTTGTCCAGCTTGTAATTAAATTATAAGAAAACATTCAATAAGACAAGCCACTCAAACAGACAGTGATCATATCGTAATTCTTTTGCTATTTTTCTCCTTCTCTTGCAGATCATTTTAATTAATTTCTTGCCGGGCAATTATCATCCGAGCGGCCCACAAGCAGAAATCTGCAGAGGAAATCATCTAATACGACAATTCCGTTTATGAGATAGCAAGCGATCCTCGGTGTGCAATTTGCTAACGACTTTGGTAAACATTACTTATTAATTACGTATTATTAATCGCATATTAATTGATGCAATTTGCGTTATGCATACTTTTATGGCCGGCAGACGTCGTAAATAATGCGAATAATAAATGTTCGTTTCAATCGCCTCGCTGCAGTGATATCAGTCATCGTTCGTTCACGGATTAAAATATTTAATTGCCGCATGGCACGAAAGATATGATCGAATTATGCATTTTCTATGTGATGTAAATGTCATTTCGTATTATGGTTCATGGTTTGAGGCGTTTTCATTAGGGCGTTATCCTTGATTTTACAAGTTTTCAATAATTCCAGGGTTTGTAGTAAACCTAAAGTGATAAGATAATACAAGGGCAGCTTTCACTGTTGTAATACTCCAGAAACTAACTGGGGATATGAATTGAAGAAAGTGCATTAGTGCAAGAAAAACATGAGTCTTTGGCGCACTCATTCGTTGGTTGGAGTGTGCCACGTCAGCAGTAGCCAATGACAGAGCTTATAGGGGATTATAAAGCAATGTTAACACTGTATATCATTTGAATGAAAATCTAGTTACCCCCTGAGTTTAATTTAAGACCCTTGATAGTTGTTAAACTGTTATCAACCTATCTGACAACGAATATACAAATATTAAGCAAAATAAACTGAATTACGGAAAAACGTTGCTTTCATAAACTGCAGTCAGTATGAACGCAAATATTTGAATATTAAATTCGACGAGCTTATAATGAATGCGATTATGCGATTGCAAATGATAGGCATGCATTTCATTGCGCCGTTGTAATCAGTTCGAGGCCCTGGGAAAATCGAACAATCGCCGCGATACGGCGTGAAAATGGGCGCCTGTTCAATTAACTCGCGCCAATATTATGCCTATTAAAAGTTAATTTGTCGTCGCCGCCGCATGCAAACCGCAGAAAAGTATCCGATAATTTATCTCCACAAGCGACCGACTCAAATGCCCTCGTAGATTGGGGAACAATTCGCAATTCATTTATCGATGGGCCGTTATTTCCGGTACAATGCGCGCTTTTCCATTGACAAGCAGTTCTAATTTCCACCTGGGGAACGATTTTCATTGCCAAATTGCAAATTTCATTGTTTTCAGACTTAATTCGAGCATCTCCAAACGGTCACCCATCCGAATTGGTGAACACTCGAGGTTGCTTCACTCTAGAGAACAGATCAATACTGCAAGGAATAAGCCTTTAACGTCGTATTTTACCCCGTCAAGTCAATGAGATCTGTTGTAAACTAAGCACTCAGTTTACAAACAACATTTCTAGCCAGTACGAGCAACGCGAATAGCTCGTAATTATTTCGTCGCCAACGATGATAATTCATACATGAATGCACCCTGTCCGAACGCGCAAACCCGGAGCGTGCAAGAGCTCGTTGCTGGTGTAGTATATGAGTATGTAGGTTCTTCTTACATCAGCGATACACGAGTACCAAACAAACGAGCAAGCTAGCAAGTCAGCGAGCAAAAGCCGCACATGCATTGAGAAATATCCGCGCTCAGTCGTGCGTATAATCAATGCCTTGATCCTGTTTTACGTGTGTGCATGTGTACGTGAAGTACTCGTTGGTACATTGGTCCAGGCAGTCGCAAACATTTTGATTCGTAAAATGATACATTTTAATATAACTGGAACAACGTGCCATAAAATAGGTTCCTGCTGATTCCAAGTGATGTAGGACAACTGGTCAACTAAAAACCTTTAAAACAGTGATTGCTAATGAGGAATCAGAAGGTACCCCCAACCCAACCATAGGGTCAACTTCATTTCCACTTCAAGCCCTACTGTAGACTATCTTACTTTGAATCAGCCTTTTGCTGCCTATTGGTAATCAATTCTGTTGACCCAAATAGGACCTAATGATGGTTTTGTGGTTTAAAGGACCAGGTACCCTGAACCCACTATAGAGAAGCTGGTTCACTGCAGCTACAAAAATCTACCAATTGAAAATACTTCTATAGATCTACCACTGCCTGGCATTAGCTGAAACACATTTTCTAGAGGAGGTTGGTAGATGAGCTACAAATGAAACTTGCAACAAATTTATTTTCTACCATTGCATAATCTGCGATCAGAACGTAGCGGAAAGAGGTGCAGGACAATAAATCAAGCAATTGACAGCCGAAGAGAAACGAAATCGTGCACTGCAACAATTCGCATTTCAAAGGCGAAACTCATCGCGACCCACTGCTATTGAAGTCAAGCACATCCTTCGACTAGACCAGAGATTGGTACTCGACTAGGAAACGATTGAAAAGTGAATGAGCCATCGACGACTGAGTGAAAGTTGGCCAAAAAGTTCGAGTGCACTCGATCCATGCTACGACTACAATCATGGGTTTTGTTCTTCCAAATTGAACCTTAGTCAGTCAGTCAGTCAGTCAAACAGTCCGAGATCTACGAATCAACGAACTGGTCTTGTCGTTGGGCTTGCTGGTAATTTAATTAAGATTATCTATGAATCGGTCGTGCACTTTCGCGCGTTCACTTTCCCCATTGAAACGTGCTTATTGCAGAGAGTGTTTACGGTGAGATGATTGAAAAGGCATTCGAGCACGTCAATGTTAGGTCGCGAGGAGAGGAAGCTTTGAATGCTGCTTCAATGTGTTCAAAACAAACACGAAAACGTGCGCGGTTAATTTGCAATTAAGCGCGCGATTTCTCGAGGAAAAATCTCGCGAGGAGAGGACGATAATGGTTCTTGCACCACTCATGGACGTCAAATGTCAAATATAATCGATGGCGAATAATTAAAAATTAATGAAGCGCGTGAGGTTTTTTGTAAAACAATCAGCGGCAGTTCAAAAAATTCGCAGAGCAAAATGAACATATTTCAGTCGAGGCCTTGTTGAGTTCCAACAATATTTTAAAGCTAGTAATTGAAATTTTCCTTCGCAGAAAGTGGGTTACTGTATTCTCAATGACCGTGGTTGCCATCAATTTTATTGTTTAATTGGGTAAAACATACCTTGAACGCTGGATAACTTGTAGGATAATGGAAAAACTAGTTTCGCACTAACCTGTAACAAAAAAATATTATATTAGTGATACTGTTTAAAATTATTTTGAAATTTAGGTAGAAGGGTACCGGTTACCTCTTCGTACTGATGGGGGCATGGTACCCAACAGACTCTTAAACGGTCACCCATCCGACTTCCAACCAACTCAAAGTTGTTGCACTCCGAGGAGCAATCGAACCAAGTGAACCACTAAGTACTAAGGACATAGTTTTCTTTTAAATTTTGACATTCTGAAGTTGAAGAGATCATTCACCCTGTCAGTTCTACTACGTTGCTAGTGACGTTTGTAAGCAGTTGGATCAACTGGCCACTCCGTGTCCCTTTTCCCAGCTCCCCACATCCCGTAAAAGTACATAAAATCGGCGCGAGCAAAATTCCCGACGTAGAGTTTTATAGCGCTTTCGACATCCACATCAATAACGCGGCCAGTAACTGCAACCTGCCAACAAGCATGGAGCGGCCCCAAGAAGAAAAACGTAATCGATTTGACTACACGCTGCAATGCATGCGTTTATTGCTTTCTAGTATAAATAAATACACTCTCTGGACAACGCGCAACGAGTCGACGTGACGTTTATGCAAATACATAAATTTAACGCCACCCCAAAAAAAATTGATGGAGACCCAAAAAAAGAATCGGCTTTGATTTTTGATCTGCGATTTTATGGCGCTTCCAAATTAATTCTAGCACTGAACTAGAACGATCACCAGCTTCAAGAACGTGTGTTACGTTGGTATGCAGAACGAAATGTTTCCGTTCAATACTTGTCCAAACAGATCCATACGCCAATTACTTGTCGGTCTTTTGGAATGCTCTCCGAGAAGAACAAACGAGGAGCGCAGCACAACCTGCAATTTCGCCTCGTTTCGGTGCGCGGCGTGAACGGTGTTGAAAAGAGCGAGCCCATCACCAGCGAACATCCCAAGCACGAACGAAAATTATCGGTTTGAGCGATGAGCGTGAATGACCTCCATATTTTCGACCAGGCGCAAGAGTTGAGAGCGAGCAAATTCGGCAATTTTCAACAAGTTGTGCCTGGTATAACATCAACAATTTCTAACCATTTCAACGCTCGGGAAAAAGGAAACCCAAGAAAAGTTCACGAAGATGCGAGTGTAATTTGAAATCAAGAAGAAGAGAAGTCATGACGAGATCATAAAATTATGGCATTCAAGTTATCGGTTTGTTATTGATGAAGATATTATTGTGTAATTGGCCGTAATTTAATAAGTAAATTATGATGGTCTTGTTTTCCCAGAAGACAACGTTCGTTAGATTCAAGGATTTCCAATGGTCTACGTTTACGGTGAAGAAAAATTAAGTACAGTTATAACTTATCGAATCGATCGTTATGTGTGATCTTGAAAAGTTTACGGTTCAGAACTAATGAATGAGTTTTTGAAGGAAAAACTCAAGCAAAAAGTGTAGTTACCTTCTACAAGTTCCATGGGACAATTTATTTTGCAATTTCTATAGCATTTAGCATATAATTCCGGAATATTCTAACGAGACACTCTATCAGCACCATATTTCTTAGCTCTATTCCTGTTCATTCAGTGCATTATCCCAGCACAATGCTATCAGCAGCCATATTTCATTCGTCCTCAAACGATGTGCGCTGGCAAGCTCGATTTTTGCAATTATAATAACCACGTGTCCAATAAATGCGCCAGCCAGCAACAATATACCAAGAACTATTTCGAATCGAATGTAGTGTGCAAACGGGGCGAATCCAACAAGTTTGCACACACACTTCACATACGATTGTGGCGGCATCTTCGGCGGTTGGTGCACCCATTCTATTGTTCTCCGAAGTCTTCTACCGATTAGAATACAAACGTATCGTTGCAGGCAGTTCGAGGAGTGCGAGGGCAAATTGTCCTCGAGTCAATGCGAATGCAATTGCTGAAATATATATCAGATATACGTTGGATTCATACGCCATGGAGAAAGGACAAGGATACCAGAATGCAAATAGTAGGCATAAATAAGCTAACGCGCGCGTGTATGCGCATATAGCCGTAGAAGAGAAGAGAAGACTATCTTAAACGGTTTTCTTCAAATTGCGCACTCACCATGACATTTATTACGCCAATAATAATCCGCTGCGATTTAATAACAACAAATTTCGCATTTTATTCCGCTGTACAACAGTCCGCACATACCGGCGAGTATTCCGCCTTTTTTTCCTGTCTGCGAGAAGAACTGTTGTTCCATGGTATTTAGAGATGGTAAAGACGCGGAATTGCATTCGAAAGGTTAAGTCCACCAGGCAACGTAACCTGGCTGAGCATTTTTCCCATTCGGTCGATAATCATAATGCCTAGCTGGCTGGCTACCAAACTGGAAGCCATATTGGTATTAATAAGCAATGCAACGGCATTCGCGTAATAAATCTGCGCGAGCACAGCTCACTTATTACGACGACTCTCGTATGCATTGGGCAAAAAGTCATTTCTTTCATTCGCAAACGTGTGCGCTCTTACGAAATGATAGAATAATATATAAAATGGTAGCAAAAACCATGAGCAAAAATGCACAAACAGCAGCCAACGCTACTGGTATGGTCGTCGTAGAGGAGAATAATAATGATTGGTTTTGTTCGGCGAAACAGGCTGGGCCCTTTAAGGCTGCGGCTGCTGCCGCATGAAGAAATGCTTATGAATGTTTTAAGGCCGCAATTAGATTTTATGCGCTGCATTTATTTCTGTAATTACAATCGACTACTACGCGCACACTGCCGTCTGAAGCCTACCAGCTTACCAGCTTATGCGGCAGTAGTATTCGATATTAAAAATTCTAATGAAGACTAATTAGAAAAGTATTAAAATTTTATTATGGTCTACTCCGCTGATTGCATCCAAAAAGGGCACGCTGCTTTTTCTCATTGATGCGTCTTCCACACCTCTATGAGGTAATCTAGGTTTTTCTAATAAACATATCATCTGAAGATACCTAAATTGTTGATTGGTTTTGAAATTCAAATGTTGGTGATATTCCAAAGTCCTTTAGGTCAATGGAAATGATACTAGAAAACTACTCAAGAAGGTTCAGGTCCATGTCAGTAGTTCTTGAAGTATGTATTTTTGAAGAACTTGAAAAATTGCAGGATATTATCTTGATAGTTCAATTTCTAAGTACTGATATTTCCCTAAAAAGAGTTATCATTTTTTGAAAGGATCCTTAGAGATCTACAATTTCGCCTGAAGAGCGTTCTGGAACACCTTCAAAAATTCCAGGACACAAAATATCTCACTTCAAATAGTCATCATTTCGTTGATTTAATAAAGCTTCAAAACGCAATTACCGAACGATTCATGCCCGAAAATAAATTGCTTACTCATCCACTCTCATCCAAAATGTACTTGGCATACCTCGTCCGATTTCCACAATCGTATCCGAATGTCGGATCAGAAGGCGCGATTCAAACGTCGCGGCCGCAGCCACGAAACGCTTCCATCCGATGGCATCAAAGACCGTTAATTATTTTAACGCTCCCAATCGATCGAAGCGACTAAATAAATAACCGATGTGTGAACACGCCGACCGCGGCGCTGCGCGCGCCTATTTGTGTGGCTCCACGAAATTCAAACAATGCGGTTATAAATCAAAGGATGATTATAAGGTAATGTCGTCCGGGCGGCTTCGGGCGCATAGCGCACGCATCGAGTCCTCTTCCACCGAACTCTGCAGCTACAAGTGCTACGACCACATTTCAACGCTCCTTTCTGTTCGGTCGACACGTATAAATACACGCCGAACAAGCATGATATCATACTGTCAATCCCTTGTTAAGATACACAACGAGGTACGCGAGCAGGCTGCTGCCCATACCAACGAGTCCCAGCATCATTGCTTCATGGTATCCTTCAACCGTGTTCCATTCAATTACGTTGACTTCAGATTTTACTCAAGAACTGTTCAGGTATAACTGATACTGACTGAGAAAGTGGTTTCTTAGCTGTGAGACTAAAGCCTTTGAAGATTACCTCAAGGTGTTCCTTCAAACTGACCAGGAGCTCCCAGAAGTACTGAAGGTATGAACCACTAGAAACCCTGTTCTTTAGTTGTACCTTCAAATTTTTCAAAGATTCCATCATTATAGTTCCAAGTTGAAACATCTAACTTCTAGGGTATACCTGATCGTCTCTAGAAGACTTTACGGACTGGTCGAGGCAGAAGAATACAAAACGCGACGGTGATGGGTTCACGTACGTGTTTTGGGCGCTCATCGTGATCGCGCACGTATAATTATCGAATGAATGAATAAATGCAAAACAAACATACCTCTGTGTCTAGAGATTTTTTCCACGTACCTCCATGGCCAACCGAAGAAAAAACACCGAGGAGGAGAAAAAATAAGTATAAATAAAACCAAAAACTAGACGCTCACAGCGCGTACGAGTTAATACGTGAGGCAAATTGCAGTGCGCTTAGTGCGTTTTCAGTTTGTGGAATGTCCACTTAACGATGAGATATGAAGAAGATGTAAATGAAAAATTGCTGGCCGAGCTCGGATGCAATTTGCGGACCGTGTCTGGATGAGGATCGTCTCCGCACGTTGGTAAATTGTTGGCTGGACAATGCACGAGTGGGCATGTCATATGATGAGAGCTCCAGCATAGACGAGATACATTGTGGAGAGTGATACGATTCTTGTTCTTCGTCGTTGGTTTACCATCAAGCTGGGCTTCGTTCGCATGCTAGTCAAAACCGGTAGCCATTAAACAATCTACGCCAGGATCGCGCTGAAAAACAATCACTTATATCTTTGCTTAAATAAGGAGTTGACAATAGGTTGGGTCTACAAGAAGACAAGAAGGAATTTGCTTAACGAAAAGATATCTTGAGAGTGTCTCGTTCAAGTGGTAGGTTCGTCCAGAGCCAGGGTTGGTACCAGCTAAATGTGGAACTAATTTTTCAAAACAAGATACGACAGGACGCTATAGGGTAGATGTTTTTGAGATGGTATCATCTGATGGTACCCTTCCTCTATGCTGCAAAACCAAGACGAATTATGTTGCATCGTTACAATTTAATGAATGGCCTCTCATGAGCAAATGAATTAAACCCACATATCAGGAAAGTCTAAATGTTTACTCACAACTAGCTGGCAGTTTACCTCTTAGGCAGCTAACGTGTTAACAGATGTGATCGCGATTAATGCCTCCGATGTTATTCCCGGTTGCGATTACGGCCATTATTATTATTATGTACATTGAAACGTTAAACCTGTTCGGCGCCGCGTTGGTTCTACCTTCGTGCTCATAGCCGGCCTAACAGTTGCCCATTAGGTGCCCAACATGTGCGCACCACGTCTGCTCAGATGTATTTATTATATATTGCATAATTAAGGACTTCCACGTAATTTGTTTGCCTTGCCTGCTAATGCATCAGCTCCTAACGCGCATTTTTTAACGTCGGAACGGAGAAAACAAACTAGCGGAGCTGAATTGCTGATGAGATAATGCCAAGCATTAGCATACAAAACGATTATTAATTATCGCCAGACATACGAGTTCATCAATTTACAAGTGTTTATTATTTCAGGGGACATCTGTTCGATTGGACCAGCGCAAACCCCCTCAACTTGTAGAATGGAAGCACCGGTTCGTTCGGATGACATCGTTTTGCTTGGCTGCTACCGAAAAACGTCAGCCTGCTGACAGTGCAACTTCTTGGGAAGTTCGTCGAACAAAGACTGGAACCGAGAGTCTTTCAGGATCTTTCGCTCTACTTATTTCCACTTTGATGGAAAACGTAAAAACACACAGTTTTTGTTGCTCGCTGACTCCCAACTCTGTTGTCGTCGTTGCTGTCGCAGCAAATTGAATTCCAAGAGTCGTGCGAATATTCATGCAACTGTGGCAGCGATTAGAGAATATGAAAAGGCAATAAACGCCTCCGCAACGGCGTGAAATTCAGGCATTATTCGCAATTTGCGCGCCAACGAAACGCAAACGTACGTCTGCACATGCAAAGGCTGTGTGTGCAGACTTGGCTCGTAAATTCCGCGATCGCGTCGGGGTCGCCCGCTCTCTGAGAAGGTAAACCGAAGAGAGTCTATGCGTATACGAGTGTGTATCCTGTTTGTTGTATGCTCCAGCAGCGTACGCGCATCGCATACGATGTGGCCTATAAACGGTGTATGCCGAAGAACGCCGGCCTCCGATCGGGTAATAATTTAGCTCCGAATTGGTGCAATTTGAATGCGCAATGAGACACATCTCAAATAAGTGAATACTTTTATTGCATGACAGCACAACACACAAGCCAGCCAGCCGGACAAATACCGTACGCATATCGTGGACGTGGAAGAGGAACGACCAAGAGCAGAAGAGGCGGCCGACGAAGCACTGCGAGTAAAGTGTGTTTGTTTGTAACGTTATTATGCTGCGCATTGCACTCCTGCGAGCTGCTTGTTGTAATTTTTAGGTTTTGTTGGTCGTGTCGACGCGTTCGCTGGTTGGTTGGTACCTACGTTATACTGGCATCGAATGTAATAAATTGGCCGTAATTTGTTGCGTCTCGCATGTAAGAGCCGGACTCTTTATTCTCACGTAGGTGTCTTATTGTTTCCTATAGAGGTAAATGTGACAAATTACAAGTATAGGTATTTTCTTCGGCTGTCTGCAGTGCGCCCGCGCTGGCCGAGGTGTTGTTACCGGTTGTGGCTTGAAAACGAAATACATTTGCTTGTATGGAGAGAGCTTAAGTATGCAGACACAAAACATTGTATTCAATTTATAAATTGAATTTGAGAAATGCACCATGATACACAACCCTCACAGGGAACACACATTTACAGTAGACTCTCAAATACTATATTTAGGTTAGAAATCTATCTTATATGAAGGGGCAGTGTCCAAGAATTTGACAGGTCCATCAAGACTGAAATCTCTAGAATCTACATTCAAAGTTCTAATGTTTAAATCAAAGGGCCTAACTAGAACTATAAAGTCTAAAGCTAGTCTTTATGACTAGGGACCTAGCAGTAAGCCTGAAGGTTGTAACAGAAGAATGCATTTGAGCACAAATAAAGTGCTCTAGATGGATCGAAGAATGAGCCTGCTATGAAGTTCCTAGGTGTAGATGGACAGAAGATCATTGTCCAGTGTATCTGTAGGTCTAGGAGTAGATCGTTTAAAAAATTTGTAGGACATTTCAAGTTCCAAAGTTTAAATCAAAGGGTCTAGCCCTTAAGTATCTAGCTCACTATGCACCATTCCCTTACACTATATAATGGGCACTATGCACCATTCCCTTACACTACATACGGTTCCCAATGCACCATTCCCTTACACTATATAGTTCACTATGCATCATTCCCTTACACTATATAATGGACACTATGCAAAAATTCCCTTACACTATCTAGTTCACTATGCACCATTCCCTTACACTATATACGGTTCACTTTGCCCTATTCCCTTACACTATATAGTTCACTATGCATCATTCCCTTACACTATATAATGGGCACTATGCACCGGAAGTATCTGGTCTACGTGGAGTCTTCATCTCTGGGGACCTAGCAGTAAGTATGAAAGAAGGCCTAAAAGAAAGTATCCCCCTACAAGCAAATTGAGTAGATATATCACTCTGAAGTTTCGAGGTGTAGATAGACATAGATTATGGTCCAGTGTAACTGTCGGACTAGGAGCAGACCTTCTAGAAAAAAGGTGAACATTTCAAATTCCAATGTTTAAATTATTGGATCTAGATAGAAGCATCAGATCTGCATGGAGTCTTGATTCCTGGGGACCTAGCAGTAAAGTTTAATGTAGTCCCAGAAGAAAGTATCCCGTTATAAACGGATTGCGTCGAAGTATGACTAACTAGATAGATTAGAAGAGCCAAAAAGATGCTAGCTGTAGATGGGCTTTGGATCACCAAGAGTCCACCAGGTGGTCTATCTTAGAATGAGCAAGAAAGTCTATCAGGGATCATTCTACAAGCTTTTATCCTAAGGCTGGAGGTATGTCACAAAGGGAAATCCAACATCAGAGACACTACAGAACAGTGGGAACTCCTATAGCAACAGCTCCAAGGTCTCCTAGAGCAAATTGAACAGTAAGGAGAGTAGTGCACCATACCATAGTGTTGGTTGTAACTGACTGTGGCAAAATACCAGTGTATACGACATTATCACAAGCCTGTAAATTTTGATTCAAAAAATGAACTTTCTCCTGATGTGTTAGCATTTTGCAACCACCTACATAGAGGCACACGTGCGGCGAAATAAGCACATTTGTCCGCAAATTTGCTGCTCTCGCAAGCTTTCCACGGAGCTATCCATACCGAAAAGGGATTGCCTGCACTCACTCATAACTGTACCTCGTCGGATTTGTACAAAGACAAACCACACAAGGTAGGTCTCTCTCTGATTCTTAGCCTGCTGCCTTCATGGTGTGTTTGCGTTGAATTTAATCCGACACACAGCGAGTCGGCAATCGCATTCAATAAGTGCAATGCGCATTCGCATTCGAGATAAAAAGCAATGCGCGCGCGCACACGTTGCATAATCTTATCAAACGATAAATCCGCACTCCAGCGCACCGCGAAGAGGATTCTCTGCGTTTCGGGAGAGCGGCATGCCGGAAACGGCATCGGAGTGCATGAATCATAGAGTGCACCTTACGGCTGGTGTTTATCTATCTTCGCCGCCTGCCATCCTTTTACTTATGCACTGTAAGCAGATTCAGCAAATGCCTGCTGCTGGTGCGAGGTATACCAGCACACCATCACGGTCTCCAACCGATGCGGACACATACGAGCGAATGATTGATGATGACGGATTGATTTATGCGTAATGCTGGAATTCGACTGTTAGGGGTCAATACCACACGCGGTTTGCATTGGGGGTCCGCGTTTGGGTGAGGTGCCCGATGCAGAATGGTGCATGGTGCGAACACGAATTCACGCGGAAATTTACAAATCGCTGGTGTGGCATGCGGCGCGTGTGCAGCCGCCATCGTTATAAATGTGAGTGGTTGCAATGTTTAGAGACAAATACAAACAACACGCACGGATGCATATTTCAATGTTGGATGAGCGAGTCAGCAAAGTGCTGACTGACCTCTGGTCAAATTGCTAGGGTCTAAGATCTGTGGATTTATGTCCTTGGTAATTGAAGGATGTTTCGTTACTGCAAACCTTCATTTTTCAAGAAATAGATTCCAGAAGGCGATGTGGATCTTAGGAACTTGAGTATGAACCTTAGGGTGTGCTATCAACTAACAGGTAGCATCTAACTAAATAGGAGAACCTACGCTCAAGGTGCTGAACACCAGGACCACCAGTTTGAACTCTTTCCAGAACCTTTTTGCACAAATTGCTTGGTAGATTCTAAGGCTATTTTCTAGGTTTACCAGATGTTTGTAAGTGATGCCACCATCCCTCACTTGATGGGACTGTCCAATATGAGTGTCCCGTTCTTCAAGATATGTTCCAGCTATATTTCAGGACATCAATCTGATAACATGACGACAATTTAAACATCAGTTCTTGATCGCATGACCTTCAGGAACGCGTCAACTATATAAAAGCAAATCAAATGCAATAAATTCCGGACACAAGTGCGGACCATAGACAGATGAGAAAGTTATTGTGGTATATTCATTTCAGAGAAGAGATTTCGTTACACGAAATGATCGCTCCGAAAACAAACAATGTTATTAGGTCCTCGTATAAACCCATATCATCCACGTCCATACCTTCAGATCCAACGAACCTATACATATTGTAGGCAACAAACCATCAGCGATAAGATCTCGCCCGGCGCCCATTTATATGCAGTTAAGGCCGAAAATCCACGCAACTCTTGTGGGCCGACGACGAGAGCGACGCGATGCAAGATCTCGATTTCCATCAAATCGATCAAATAATTCTCGTCGAGATCTCAGGTCCCATGCGTGTACAGCATCCATGTCTTCACAAGCAAAATCCACGGAATCTAAATGTGAATTCGATGAGGAAAAAACTACAAAATTCGTGTGCGTCTGCTATGGACATAACGGCACATTGAAGACGAAGAAGACGACGCTCTTCAACTTCAACTTCCATGGCCGACGGTTTATTTATGGCTAGTAACGAAAGAAAGAACCAAAGCGAAGGAAGAGTCCACGAAGAAAGGCTCGTCGAAACGTAGAATGAAGTAGGGAATATATTTCATTACCAAGCCGAACGGAATTTGAGCAGAAAATTTAAAATTTACTGTGACAAATGATGAAATGATTGTTGTTTTTATCAGATTATGATTACGTCCGAAATGAACCAACTCACGCTTCTCAAGCCTTGCAGAAGAAATCACATTACAGATGGTTGATACCGATTCATATTTTACTTAAAATTAGCGTTGTTGCTATATTTCTCATTATTTCAACGTGCTTAAAATGATTCGTCGCACTCATAAGCAACAACTGCAAGAAATTCGCATATTTAGCCTTTGGCGTGTAATTATGAACGAGTTTAATTACAATTAGACGTTCGAAACAATGGGCAGCTCGTTTGTTCGCACCCGAGAATGTCGTCCGAACGTACAACAAACCAAGAAAAATACAATTTTTTAACAATTTTTATACGACACCAACGACGAAAGGCAGCAGACCGTTTAACCCATTATCTCGAATGCTGTAAAAGCTGATTAATAGCAATTAAATAAATAGATCTCCTAGAAGCTGTTCGTCCAGTTCATGTTGAAGGTTTGCGAAAGCGAGTGCAGTCCAGCAATTTGTTGTGCCTCGTTTCTTTCCGGCAACGGCCGCAAAATGCGAGTTTCGAGTTGAAGCGGCAGAAAATTATTTCCCTTGGCCATGAAAAACAGTTAATAGCTTGAGAAGTAGACTAATAATAATCGTGCACATTGAATATTACACTTTGTATGCTGTTCAGGTCTGGATTTAATGCCACTATCAATTGATACCTCTTTCAGAAGTTGAAGCAAACACTTTTCATGTCCCAAATTTGCGATGTTGTTTTTTTGTTTGGAGGGTTTAAGTACGGATCTGATATACAAGTAATAACATTTTAATGCAGCGTACGCAATGTGCAATGCAAACGCAAAGGAACAGTCGCCAGTTAGCGTATATCCGCGTGATTAACTGGAGTAGCTGTAAAGTGAGTTTTTGCTAAATTATGATTGTTTGTTGCTAGCTCGCATTCGTGCTACACAAGCTGACCGGGAACAGTGTCGACGTTGAATTGAATCGATTTTCGATTCGGGGCCGAGCTAAATGTACTGTTACATTGCTGCAACTGCAGCGATTGCTGTTGTAGAATTTACATTTGCATACACAAACGCTGCCGTTTGTTGTAATTAGAAACAATTACATACAATTGAATGTCAAATATAATGGATCATGTCATTTTTATACTAGTTTCATATGAGGGTATCAACCGATGATGTATCAAACATGTTCTACAACTTTTCCATATTGAAACAGTTGAGAAAGTTCAAGAACAAAAAGTTGGAAAGATTTGACTTAAAATTCACAAAATTAGTTTAGATGGCTAATAATGGAGAAATAATGAGCAATTTTTTGTCAGAAATGTTGAAATGTCCATCATGCGGACGTCGTTGACAAAGACACATCGCCATCGAGTGCAGCAAGCTGACGGTCAGGGCAGGCAGATGAGTTTGATTTACGTCCTGATTAGCTCGAAATTAAAAAAAGAGAAACGAAAAAGACCAAAAAAGGCTGGAGGAAAACGACAAACGGGCGAATATCGAAGAGGACACAACGCGACATGCGGTGAACGGTTTTTTTCCTCAAGACGTTGCTGGACTGAGACCAGAGACCAGCGCCCGCCCGTGCACACACAGGGTACCGGCTATTATTTTTTGATAATGCCCGCCTGCACAAGTTGTACATCATTATTACGAAGACAGCACCAGACATGCAGCGAGCGAGGAGCACTTCGAAGCGCACCGAGTGCGCGCATACCCTGAAGAGAAAAAACGCACGCACCAAACGAACGCGCAAAACGAGCGCGGAATCTTAATTGAATCGAAGAAATGCCACAGAGACGCGACCGTGGCCCTGCACTTTCGCACATAAAGCAACGATAGCTGAAGAGTACCTCCAAAAAGAAACCAGACGATAACAGAAAGAGAGGAGTAAAAATGGTATCAACTTCGAAAATGTTTAGGTACCATTGTGGTATGCCATCGATGTCATAATATTTGGCTGCTTCTAGGCGCTCAATGGTCGAAAATCATGTGAACTTGATTGACCCACACACATGTAGGCACGAGACGTGAAGAAGAATGAGGCGTCTCGAGAAATGCATCAACAGAAAGAAATTCTGACAGTGTCCGAAGAGTGAGCAGTTCGTATGTGCGGGGGAATACCATCTCATTATAAACGCACGTCTTGTTTCACTTGTTTGTATTCATTCTTCATTCGGTGCCTGCAAAGGCGGGCCGGTCTTCGGCGAGTGTTTTGTGACGTCTTGGAGGATTTAGATTGAGTCAAACAGCAACAAGAGAGGGAGGGCTTGGTGGAGGTTGAAGGGGCCAAGAGATGCTAGGTCAATCATCGAGGTGTCTTTAGATGAATTATGTAGTTTTATGCCTCGTGTACACTGGAGACAGTTAGACGAGATATCTCGTCTATGTAGGTGTACACGTACGGTTAGATGAGACATAGTCATCTTCGCAGGGTCTCAAACGAGTCTGTCTAAATGAAAAATCTTCTCAGTGTACACGTACGANGAGACCAGTCTCTGTGCTTCGATCTCGAGACGCAAATCTCAAGCCAGTGTACACGCTATATAAAGATTTTTTTTCGGGGATCTCATCTACCGATCTCCAGTGTACACGAAGCATTATAGGATACCTTCAATTTAGACTCTCGCATATTTCAGATGATAAAATTCCGCCTTTTCTAGGACTACCGTAGTAACCCTCCCTGGTTCGGAAGGGTGGATGCACAACCCTAGAACTGCGTCCCAAAAATCAACACAGGAAGGGGATGCCACGTTAGATATTTACTTGGAATCTAGTATCTAAACAAGAGGAAAGCAACAAGTGTTTTCTAGTGTGAACTCACATGTTTTACATGGTATCCTTAGAAGGGCAGGGTGTGTCATGGGAACTTAGCCTGAGGATTACCATCACGATTTTGAACTTAATTTCAGATATGTGTAAGCTCCATGCTCTCATCAAAAGGGATCAAACCCATCTTGTACTCTTGCATTTTTTTTCAGAGTATCCTGACACCTTAAACAAGCACAGCTCATGAGGACCCTAATCAATTTACCTGGTACCCTGAGAAGAGCAGGGTGGGTATTGGGAACTTAAACTGAAGATTACCAGATTCGCTCACAAAATGTGTAAGCTCCTGTTTCTTTTCATAAAGAATCAACCATCTTCTAGAACTCTTCTACACTGGGAGTTCTTCACACTACCCTGACACCTTAAGCAAGCACACCTAGTTAGGACCCTCATCATTTCTACCTTGGCAAAGCATGGAAACGTGTAGCTTATTAAAAAAATCTTATCGCCCAATGAACACGATGCGAAAATAATTGAATCAGAAAAATGCCCACTGCGGTCCGGACAATAAATGGTGCAAAATGCGCGTGCACGCGATAAGCGCTCGGAGGACGTGGACGGCGAGGCAGAAGGCGACGACCGACGACACCCAGGCGGACGCAGCATGCAGGAAGGTGTTGTGATAATTTATTAAATAAAAGTGTGATCGAAAGTGGCTGCATTGGCAGGCAGCGCGATGAAGATATCTCTGAAAAGGCGCGTGATTTTAATATTCCCAACTAGTTATGGAACTGTCCGCGCGCCGCGGGACGCTGCCCGTCATTCCACGGCAGGTAACGCAGAGTGCACGAATGCCAGCGGACACGCCAACAAGACCACGACGACGATGGAGAAGAAGAGGCCTAACGAAGAAGGCGACGTCGACGACGACTGAGTAGCAAAAGCAGCAGCTCCTCGAGCAGCGCGGGCATACCAGCAGCAAGAACCTCTCTTCTTCTAGTCCGACGCCAAAGAAGCTTCATCGCTTCCTCGCCTTCTTGTTACCCAGACCGCGTGTTCGCGCGTTGCTCGTTGCCCCAACTTGTCAGTCGTGTCCAGCCCATCGGCCGTCCGTGCGCACTTTTATCTCAGCCTTTATTTCAACATTCAACTTAACAAACCTACTTAACTTTTCAAGAGTTGAGGGGTATTTATACAATGAGTTCATGAGAAGGAGAGAGTCATAAAACAACAACAAAAAATGTGAAAGGGTTAAACGGAACGAAAGGTTTCTTGATTTTCGTAATTTGGTTACAAAATTGTACTCCATAAAGTTTTTACGTCAAGTTCCCCTGTTTTGAATCTTAAGCCACCTAAACATTGCGTGGCTGTGATCTCGGCCATTATAATTTCCTTGGAAGGTCATTACAGATATCTAAGGTAGGGTCTTAGATCTAGAGTAGTCATCAAGCAAGACCTGGTGAAATATTGGAAGTATAAGACCATGCCCCCGGAAAGGCACGGTATGGGTTTCAAATATCAAGATACCCTAAAAATAACTGGAAGCTGCTTGGACCCTTGAATTCTGACTGTAGAGTAGAGCACAGTCTTTCAAGATATTATTCTTAGGCGCGTAGCTTGAGACCAGTGGTTCTCAACTTTGCTATTGTCGCGGCACAATTTTAACGTTTTCAAAATTTGGCGACACATGAAGAAACTGATGACTATATGAATTATATAAATTTCTCAAATATGACGGCACACAAAAATGCCGCGGCACAGTAGTTAAGAATGACAACACTATATACTATACATATACTGTTCACTATTCTCTATACACTACCTACATAACTACATACACAATTCACTGTCCACTATATACCATTCCCTTACACTATATACTATTCACTGCACGGTTTATTTATACTGTACTATACACTCTTTACTGTACACTCTATACCATTTCCCTTACACTTGATACATTCACTATGGACGGTTTCTTATACTGTACTATAATACACTACTCACAGTACACCATATACCATTCCCTTACACTTGATATATTCACTATGGACGGTTTCTTAAACTGTACTATACACTATTTACTGTACATTCTATACCATTTCCCTTACACTTGATACATTCACTATGGACGGTTTCTTAAACTGTACTATGCACTATTTACTGTACATTTGATACCATTTCCCTTACACTTGATACATTCACTATGGACGGTTTCTTGTACTGTACTATACACTATATACTGCACACTATAAACCATTCCATAGACACTATCAGAACATTAGTTCGTAGACGTATCGTTGACCGTAAGTAGTATAGTACACTTAGGGCAAATCAATGAGTGGAGGCCCTCCAGATTTTTACCACATCACATTTTAAAGTAAATAACTGGGTAACTAATTTGAAACTACTCTTTGAAAACATAGATGAATATATTAGAAGCAAAACAGATCCACTGCAGAATTCAGAACATCTAATTTTGCAGTGGCTTTGAAAGTGACGTAAACTGCTTACGCCTATTCTGGGCACAAAAACAACCACTTTTCTTGTTAATTTAATTAAAGTAAATCTTCATTAACAAACAAATAGTGATGAAAGTCACGTAAATCGAGCATTTTAGCTTTATTTTATTTGGGAAAAATTTCAATGACTTTAACGACGTTTTGGTGTTTGCACATTAACAAATAATTGAACATAGAAATGCTACTTAGATTCCACAAATCCATTGTTGCTCGATTTCCAAGCCACTCGTTACAGTAATTACCTCCGAAATTGAGCCAACGTCAATTCGAATAAACGAAGAATTTACAGCAACGCGATGTTAGATGAAAAGGTAAACCTTAAATAAACCTTGTTACATCATGTTATACTCACTGCATATGTGCATACACCGAGTGAAATAAAAAAGGTTCTATGTTTCTTTACATTTACATGCGCTTCTAATCATTTCAAACACCTACTAGAAATCAAACTAGTGCAGAAGCATCAAATTAAAAGAACATAATCCTGAGAAACTTGGTGTACCTTGTTAGCGTCATCAATGAGTGAGTGCATATTTTGGTTGAGTTCCTTTGACAATTTGTATTTGTCCAAAGTTATAATACTTTGAATAATCGTGTATTGCGCGTGTGATAGGTGCACGTTTCCAAATTCCGAACGACGTTGCCCAAAACGCACGTAACGTAATTAACTTGACATTGAGTAAAGTAACTCAATGTATCCGGTATGTACTTAAACGTACTTAAACTAAGTAATGTTTGGTTTCACTGTCGAGACTCCTTCTTCTGCCATCTCACTCGGCGCTCAAGCGATGCCGATTTATGTCCATCGCATTATTTATTATTTAAGCCTACTCGGTTAGGTAAATGCTCGATGGGTGGAATGCTCAGCTGCTTCCTCCAAGCAAGCAGTCCAGACAATCACCAGGCGTATGATTAACGTAATTATTTTTTAATAAGATGTGACACCGAGCACCACGTCCCGTACTTCAACAACAATGGAGGAATATCGTGAGGATCGACAATGAAGAGGAAAAAAAACATACACACCAAAGATAATCTTACTAAACGACTCAGCCTAAGAATTAGTATACGAAAGAAGACATCTCAACTGAAGTAATAATTATCTCGGACGCCCGAGAACCTTATTGCATTTGTCGCTCTAATTCTCGTTTGCCGCGCTGTACATCTAATTAAACGAGCATCTAATTAAGATAAGTATGATACGACACTATTCAATGGTTCATCGTTGGAGGACGTGTTTAGCCTGCATAAAAATCTCGGGGAATAAACAAACGCGACATCAGAAGCATCATAAACGTTCGTTTTGCTGGAGCGCTCTTCAGCGAAAAGGAAAAAAAAACATTAAAATATGAAGCAGCCGGGGAAAATGCCTAGTTACATCGCGTTTTCTTGTCAGGCGTGCGCTTTTTTCGAGCGCAAAAATGGCACAAACGGGCAGAAATCTGAAATGCGCGCGGCCTGATATTTATTCGGTCGTTTCGAGTGAAGCGCGCGCGCGCATTTCTTTGGCCGGGAGTTTCTCATTTTGTGATCGGGATGCGTGTGGAGACGCGGGAAAAATGTTGCGCATTGCGAATGCATGGGAGTCGTCGTCGTCGCCACCGCACAAAACCGAAATGCGCAAAAAAGTTTCTTTATCGCTACTGCGATATCGAGCAGAAGGACGCGCAGAAGTAGTTTACGGTTATTGCTCGCACCGCTTCGTTCGTTGGCTCGTTGACGATGCCATCGACTGCGTTGAAATTCACCAGAAGATGTGCTTCTTCGGTTTACGTTCGTCGGTCATGACGATTTTTTGCGACAATTGTTTTTATAGGAAAAAGTATTAATTAAAAGTCAAAGAATTTCAAGTCTAATCTAGTACTTCAAGCTGCTTCAAAATTTGCAAAGCTTTCATGATACCATGGTATCTTAGGGGTCGCTAGAGACTTAGTTAAGTTCATTTCTTAAGAAGAATCTGCCTTATTTTGAGTATACCCTTCATATTCAGAAAGAAAGCTACTTAACTTTGGCTAGTGTTAAAGTCATAGTTTGTCTTTCTTAGGTCAAATGGTATTACATGTACCCTTAACACTCAAGTAGAATCTTAGAACCCTAAAGTAGTCTTTAACCTAGGCAGGTTCCATTATGAAATCTGAACCATAATTCGGATCATTTCATCATTTTATGCCACCACATGCCATATTTAATAAGCTGAAAGCTGCCTTAGTGTGATATTGATTGAACAAGCCGTTTCAAAGTAACACGCAATCAAAGAAATGTAAGCATATAAAAGGACAAAGTTCACATCCTCGAGTTGAAAGTAATTCACAAATCTTTATAACTGACAAATTGTAAATATGTGTGCGATATCATATCAAAATTAATTCTACGTCCATTAGCGTTTTTATCGCACCTACCTCTTCCCCCTTCCATCTCATCTCTATGCATTCGCTTCAATGTCATCTCACTCTTGCGAGCATTCATTATACGCATGCACACGATACTTATACGCTCGTTTGCACTTACTTGCGCGTTATTAATTGAAAATATCATTGCGATAGGCTGTATCTAAAACCGGCAAATTTCCACGAGAGTGACGGAGAGACCTAGGAAAGTAAGTAAGCTTAACCGATAGCGATGCGAATGCAAATCGTAGCTGTGAAAAACTGCGATCGAAATGCAATTGCGCACACACGATGGCGCGCAGCAATTGCAATCGGAATGGATGGGATTGCAGTAAGTACATTGACTGATGTGTTAAGCGTGTAATTTGCATATTGCGCTCAAGGCACGCCACAAACAACCGCGTCGATTGCGCTCGCGTTTTATTTCTTCTGCATACTTGCGCCTCTGTCTATATAAATTAACATTGTAACGTGAATCGACATATTTTGTCCTGCAACCAAATTGGAGCGCGTGCGCTAAGTTCAGCGGATGTGAATGAGGAGACATCGAGAGACAAAATGTGTTCGATTAACTGAGGTGAAAATTGCAAGTAGGACAATAAAGGGAGAAAGAAAAGGAGTCTGGAAGGCTAATCTTTATCCATTCGTAATGGCAAATGAATAATAAATATTAATTTGCACGTTGCTGAAAAGCACATAACTCGAAGGCCCGTTAAGCAATTTATTTCTTTTTGTAGTCACATCAAGTCCATCAACTCCTTTGATTTCAGCTTATATTAAAATTAGAATCCGATTGGATGATACGAAATTTCTTATAATGAAACATTAAAAAATAGATATTTAAGGACTTTTTCGATAGCACCAGCTACAAAAGTATATATCCTTGCAGAGAACTGATTTTAAGTTGATAATCTCATTTGAACCTACACAAATCATCATTCCATTGAAAAAAGACCCTTCAAAGATCCATAAAATACGAAACATTTCACTTGCATATTGCAAGGGCATGGAAGAAGGGAAAACGTGGCCATCATGAACCAAACGAGTTCCTCCATCCTGTTGATTGATCTATCGACTCGGACGTGGGCCGTTTTGTCTCTTTTGCATTCGCATCTCGCAAAGAACCCGCAGACACATCACCATAGCAGCAGCAGCAGAAGGAGAAGATTATCCATTATCCAGTAGGATTGTTGTCTGAGTGGCATTGACTGAACAACAAGCGCGCTGGCTGCTTCGGCTGAGTAAGTCATTTCTCTAATCATTAACGCATGCGCGTTATGTATGCTGTAACGATGCTTAAAGACATTTTTAATGATTTATTATTGTAGCATTCGTCCTCTCGTTGGCCGCGCGATGTATTTTCGCGCTGATGTGTATATGAGTGGCACTTACCACTTATGCTGGCGAGTTACGAGTGCGAAAGGATTTCGCATGCTGGCAGTTGCTATTTAATAAACAATAAATAATACCCACGTGAGGCACGCAAAAACGAATTAACCCGCTAAGAAGACAGTCAATTTGACATTAAGTGCGCTTAGTTTGTTACTAATTAGCCGGGATGTGTGCGCGAGTTTGCGCGCGTACAACGATTTAATTATTTTTAGCGAGCGAAGGCACTTGCGGCGATTTGAACAATTAGATTGCAGAAATACATTGCGAACACGTAACTATTCCTATCAATCATTGCACAATAAGATTGTTTTCCTACCTTTTTAGCTAGCCTCGAGATTGATTAGAGGATACCATGTTTGTTCTAGTGGAGATGCAGGGCCAACAGATTTTTTTTTAGTTCCTCGTGAAACATTTTATCGATTTGGACAATTTAGAAGTCAATCGGAAACAAAGAAAAATGCAGAGAAAGAAGGCTTTGAAATTTTTCAGAAAATATCATATGGCTAAATCTCAGGTCCTAAGAGGCCACAATAGTTTTTTTGAGTTCTTCGGGAAAAATACTATCGATCTAGACTATTTGGAAGTCAATCGGAGACAATTTTTTCTTTTCAAAAAATACTAAGATTTTGACCCTTTAAAATTATCATATTTAGCAGAGCTATGACTATTTGAAATTTTCACAAAATTATCAAGTTGTTAGTGTTAATATTTTTCTTGCACTTTTTTAGAAAGGTTTCAGGATAGCTAGACAGTTAGGCATATAGGTAACTTAATTCTGAATGCACAGCCATGAAAATCAACTTAAAATTTTCATTTTCAGCTGCGTTATGCCAATTTGAAATTTTGACAAAATTATTAAGTGTAACTTAATAATTTTTTGTACTTTTTCAGGAAAGTTTCAGGATCGCAAGACGGTTGGACTAGGCGTGTAGGTAACTTAATTCTGAATTCACAGCCGCAAAAATCAGCTTATAATTATCATTTACAACAGAGTTATTGCAATTTGAAATTTTGACAAAATTATACATGCATACATAGGCTTAATATTTTTTTGCACTTTTTCAGGAAAGTTTCAGAATGTCTTAGCAGTTGTAGCTGGCGTGTAGGTAACTTAATTCTGAATGCATAGCCGTGAAAATCAGCCTAAAATTTTCATTTTCAGCAGAGTTATGGCAATTTGAAATTTTGGCAAAATTATTAAGTGTATAGGCTTAATATTTTTTTGCACTTTTTCAGGAAACTTTCAGGATCGCTAGACAGTTGTACTTGTCGTGTAGGTAACTTAATTCTCAATGCATAGCCTCAAAAATTAGCTTAGAATTTTCATTTTCAGCAGAGTTATGGCAATTTGAAATTTTGGCAAAATTATTAAGTGTATGGGCTTAATATTTTTTTGCACATTTTTAGGAAAGTTTCAGGATCGCTAGACAGTTACACTAGGAGAGTAGGTAACTTAATTCTGAATGCATAGCCGCGAAAATCAGCTTAAAATTATTATTTGTAGCAGAGTTACTGCAATTTGAAATTTTGACAAAATTATTAAGTGTATAAGCTTAATATTTGTGGAGCTATGGGGCTACAATATTTTTTTTTGAGTTCAGCGTGAAAAATACTATCGATCTAGACCATTTAGAAGTCAATCGGAGCCAAAAAATATTTTTGTAAAATTTCAGAGGGCTTTGAACTTTTCTAAAAATCGCTATATCTCCGGTTCTAGTGGAGCTATGGGGCTACAAAATTTTTTTTTGAGTTCAGCTTGAAAAATACTATCGATCTAGGCTATTTAGAAGTCAATCGGAGCCAAAAATTATTTTTGGAAAATTTCAGAGACTTCGACCCTTTAAGGCTTTAAATTTTTCCAAAGATGTATGGGTTCATGCCCTTTTAGCCCCAAGGAGGCCAGAAATCGCGTACGAAGAAAAAAATTGAAAAAATAGTTTGTAGCGAAAAAACCGATATCAAATTATTAAAATCGCTCTAGGTTTCAAAAATTTTCATA
>JARJDZ010000725.1:0-24519 GCA_030264555.1 Aleochara sp. GC000083
AATTGTTTTGGAGCTAATATATAAATAGCAATAGATTTGCATGTTTGTGCGATAAAAGCAAACAATTTGTCTGTGAATTATTGCCAGGTAGTTGTTGAAATCGGCGTTAATCTATTGCCGGCAACTCTTTGAAATCGATTTTAATGATAATACAGATGAATAACAAATAAATTTGAATGCATTGCGCCATCATTAGCGGCTATAAACAGGTCCATTTGTTAGAGCGCTGCGAGTGCAAAAATAACGGCTAGTCAGGCAGGCGGATGTTTGCTAATTCATTCCTAATTTGGACCGCAAACAAGACGAAGACTGGAATGGCAAACCAGTAATGATTCAATACCAATACCAAGGATAATTATCGGTTGGAATTAGTATCGAAATTTATTGAAACATAGGTACGAATTTCATTTTAACTTTTTCTTTGAAGGCGATTCCTGCTCTACCAATTTCTAAAAGGGAATGAACCCATTCTTTTTTGGAAAGTGCTCATCAAGACCTACAATTTGAGTCCAACTTTTATTTAATTAAGTTATAACTGAAGAGTTATACGCAGTTAAAGGAACGAAAAAAGCGAATATTTTGCATTGTTGGCACCCCATTTTTCATGTTCGGGTATTTCCGAATCCCGCAGGGTTTCGGGACCATGACCAATGTTATTTTTTCGCCAAAATACTATAAATGCCGTTTGAATCATCCAAATCGGTCAATTAGTTTCGGAGATATGGAAATTTTTTTAAACTCGAGCGATTTTAAGAATTTCGTTTCATTTTTATCGCTACAAACTTTTTTTACAACTTTTTTCTTCGAACGCGATTTCTGCTCTTCCAGGGGCCAAAAGGACATGAACCCATACATTTTTGAAAAGTGTTCATCGAGACCTACAATTTGGTTCGAACTTTAGTTTAATTGGTGCAACCGTTTAGAAGTAATACGTAGTTAAAGACGCGAAAAATAGCGAAAATTTTGTGTTTTTAGAACCCCATTTTTCTAGTTCGGGTATTTCCGATTCCCGCATGGTTTCGGAACCATGACCAATGTTATTTTTTCGTCAAAATACTATTAATGCCGTTTGAATCATCCAAATCGGTCCATTAGTTTCGGAGATATGAAAATTTTTGAAAACTCGAGCGATTTTAAGAATTTCATATCTTTTTTCAATTTTTTTCTTCGAACGCGATTTTTGGTCTCCCCATGACCAAAAGGGCATGAACCCATGCATTTTTGGAAAGTACTCATCAAGTCCTATAATTTGGTTCCAATTTTAGTTCAATTGGTCGAACCGTTTAAAAGTTATTCGCTGTTAAAGACGCGAAAAAAGCGAAAATTTTGCATTTTAGGACCCCATATATAAAATTAATGTAGCACTAGATTCAAATTTAAGATATAATATGAATATCTAATATGCGGTCGGTCATGGAAATCAATAAAATTGTTAAGTATATCCTACATGATGATGCACTTTGGTTATAAAAAAAATCGAATAAAATAAAGCAGAGTTTTATGTGCGACTGACATGAAACGCGAACCAATTTAATGGGAGCCATCAGCCACGCATATATCAAATGCGGCGCAGGTATATTGTCCCGTTAAATGCGACATCAAACATTGCCAATTATTGGGCTATTAAAAAGTAAATAACGTGCATCGGCATATTCGGTGCATTCTCTGGAAGCGTGCTTATTGCTCATATTGCATTGGAATCAACGATATTACGTTTCAATTACGATCGGTTTACGTTTGCCTTGCCTTATTCGAGAATACGAATCTGATCTCTATAGGATGATTGATATGAATGTACTATCTAATAAATCTATGTTTCTATTAAGTTTGTTTTTACTTGAAGGATATCTATGCGAAAAAGATTATTGCATAGTGTATATTAGGTTGCATATGAATGAGCCATTCTCATTAGTATTTATTAATGCGGACACATTTGCTTAATGTTCGTGCTGGCGGATTTTGAACGGGACAAATCCGCAGAAACTTTTCGATTTTGAATAGAATTTGTTTTCGATTTGTTTGATGCGGTCCGTGTTAATTAAGACTTGCTTTCGGAATAACACCGAGCACGGCGTGCAATCTATTATTGCTAATGTAAACGCACTGTCATTGATTGTCTCCTCGCATGTATGTTGGGTGGCCTGCTCAAGCTCGAGTTGATGACAGCAATGAAGCCGCCTGCACAAGACTTCGTTGAAAAAGTCGTTAATTCAATTGCAAGTTGCCAATGCAGAATGCACCTGCGCTCGTTCTCGTTTTAACATCGTTACCCCGCAACGAAGCGACACGTCCGAATTTATTGTTTCGTCGAACGCAGATGCACACACCGCCCACCGGCGGCAGCACCAGTACGCAGAGAGTTGCTATGCATCCAATATGGCCGGCTAATTCGATTACGCGCGGGAAAATAACTGCGTAAAACTATGCAGGCGTAAACAAATTGTTATTAGTGCACTAAACAGAAATGTCAATAATCATATCATGCAGGCCATTAGCGTGTAAATGATGTTAGTGTGTACGGATGGCGTTGGTGACGATGTGGCTGGGGGTGTGTGTGGCGGGTTGAAGCGCCAAAATAATAAATCATGAGCGAATTGGATTTCGAATAATTTTTAACATGAAGCATGATGGCCACCCCTCGCCCGCACCTCGAGCCCATCGCTGTCCAAATTCATTAATATTCATCACGCTCTCAAGAGATGTAAATTATGCTTGATTCGGTGTCACTGGGACATTGTGCGCGCGCTCTAATGGCAAAAATGTCCTGTTTAAACAGGAATATTAACGTTGTTAATCAGATGGTGTCAGAGTAATTGGAATATTTTGTTTTTCGTTTTGACAAAACTGTTTTCTTAAGTGTTCGCTTATTTAACTGCTAACTTTTAAACGATTGGAGCGATTATTCTGAGCGTTTCGAAGTTTTCTTTTCAAAAATGAAAACTATTATTAATTCCATCGGATAATTTCGTCGACGACCACGGTCCACGTCATGTCTATTGGCCCATATTTCCCCAGACACTATACGCGCCTGCCTCTGTGTTATTAAACTTGTTTGTTAAAGTTTTGCTCCCGAAAAGAAATACTGGCCCACTACAGCAGACAGATAAAACTGTCTGTTTGCTACATTGACATATCTACAAAGCCGCATCTCTGTATGAGATAATGTGACGCAATCGTATCGTACAATTCCATTGAAGCAGCAGCCAGCATCTTCTCACAAGCTGCAGCGCAAAAATCTTGGACCCAGAGTCGCGCAAAGTTGCGACAGAATGAAAACAGCTGGCTCGGTCGAATTTGCTGTCTGCTGGCATAATATAGCAGCGAAGTAATCGCCTAATTTCAGTTTTTCTCCTAAAAAATAAAACCAAATGTTAGATTCAAACGGACAAATCTCAACAGGATTTTGCTACTAAATTATTTCATTTGTGGAAGCGAAGCGGATAAAAGTGCAACGCGTTTTTTGCACGTCCGGCGTACACGATTTGCATGCGAAATTATGTGCAACACGGCCCGGATGTGTCGCTGCACGCAATAGGAAGCTGGTGAATATACACCTGAGCGTGGGCGTCGTCTACGGCAAAAAAAAACAGTCAGCAAATGCCGGAAAATAGCGGTGTTATATGGACATAAAGTATATTTAGGTTTATTTAAACGTGCGACGTGATTTAATAAAAAAGCCACCACACCACCAGTGGTGGCGTTCACCGCAGGACTTCGTGCATGCTTTCTCACGTTTCTCGTACAATGTGCAAAAAGGCGTCGTCGAATTTATTTTTATTGCGCGATCAACAAACATGGGAAATCGTATGCACCGAGTGTAACGCAAAACTAGATTTTTAAAGCTAAATATTGCTTGAATGCGGTATGAATTGAAGTGATTACAACAATATGTAATACTTTAAATACGTTAAATTAAATGAAAGTTTACATTCGCATGTTCTCGTAATTTATGACAGGCCAGACAAAGCCAATTATGTCCAAAAGTAAAAACTTTTTCATTCAGTCACATGCGTGTTACATAGAGTTTGATGGATGGTATCATTTTGCAAGCTGGGAAAGTTTAATTTTTAAATTAACTTTCCATGCGAACAAGCTTGTAGCATTGTTTTTGTTTGCACCTATGCTTTTAATCCAATTTTTTGTTTCATGTTGTTGACTTAAATTTTACACTTGAAAACATCAGTACAGTATATTAAGACTGGCAATTGTGGAATTGAAAATGACCGCAATGGTTGCTCGACTAATTAGCCAGACATGATATGATACGATACGTAGCAATTAGTAAACTTGCAAAATTAGCAGAAACTTGTTACTTGTTACATGTTGGCTGGCTACATGAGCATTTATAGGCAAATTACAAGATGCACTCTCGCGCCTAACTAGTTGAACTGAAAACGGCAACCGAAGCAACACCGAAAACGCATTTGTAACTTTTAATTAAACTTCTTTGCTGCGAATTGAGCTGAAGGCTGGACTTGTTCGGGATAGACAGATGTGCGCATCTTGCGAAAAATGTGCGGAATCTCTTAATAAGGCATGCTACAAACTAGCTTCACTAACTTACTGACTACTTGATCATGATTATGTCCATTTTCATTCTAATTACTGAATTAGAACGAATGAATTTTCAAAATAAATGATGTTTTCTATCGTATACATTTTTCTACTGCTTCCTATCGATTGCATCTCATACTTTATAGTTTGCTATCAGCATACAATGAGTACCAAAGTGTCCCAAAGTGGAACTAGATCAAAGCAAACAGAGGACACAACGAAGCGATGTCAGTTATTGCAACGAAATTGAAAATTGATTGGAATTTTCACTCGCGCGACTTGTGATTCAATCTACACCATCAAAAATTTTCATCAACAGATTGATTTGGTTTCATAGAAAAATTGAAATGAGTAAATGGCGCTATGCAATATTTTTTCATTACTGTTTTTCCCAAATGTCAATATAGGCCCAAAAATAGCGGTTTTGACGATTTCACCATGAAAGCATTGGGCGCTAAACAAAAGAAGAGATGTAAGTGCCATCCGTGATACTTGAATGGAGGTCTCGCCGCCCCGTAATTGCCAATAAATCAGTGCAACATTGTTGTTGCAACCGCCCATAATAGACGTTTATTGTTTTCGTCCATTTTTATTGCCCCTCCATTAATACTAATTGTATGGCACATTGCGACGACGTCAATGACAATAAACGTAGCAAAATCTATGCTTTGGTTCCTTAAAGTCCCACTAACATCCTTGAAATGACCTTGAAATATAAAAATCCCAGGATTAGTTAATTAGAACTATTATGCGCTGTAAGTATGCAAATATAATTTCTTCGAGTGAACACGCGAATTTACACAAAATATAAAATTATTGAGCAGTAACATTCAAGTTTACTAGACCAGTAGGTCACACCCGCACGCATTTTCTGTAATGATGACATCGGGGACCCCGACAGCGATTTATAAATAATGTATAAAAGGATTACACGCGTAAAGCTACAATAGTAGCGCAGACAAATTAATACGACCCTGGTAAATTCATAATTTTCCATACTGCTTGTAGGAGCAAATTTTCCATCTCAATGAATATTCATTTCCAAAGTCTAACGAGTCAGCAAACATGAAAGAAAATACGCAGAAAGTTTTTAAATATACATTTCTCTTTTCCCACGCATTTATTTGCAATTCTTCGCGAGAAAATAATAATTACCGGGTTGTTGGCTATGATTCAATCGAATGTTGGTGCGCGTTGGGTTGCGAACGTTTTGCCTTCATTTAATTACAGAAAACTACTCTAATCTCACGTCGTTTAATTGAAATTATGCGCAATGAGAGAGCCGCTAGCACGGAACAATCGCCTCGCATTATTGTTATTGTTATTATTCGTTAATAACGCAGCAAGTATAACCCAACCCCCTCATCTCTGCGAGTGAATTTGACATTAAGCGTTGTTTATTTATTTCGGTTAAACGATTCAATTTGATGTTTGCAGGCTATACTGGAATTTTATCCGTTGAAATTCAATGCGATTTATCGCAGATGATATTAATTAAATGAGAATTATTGGTTAATAAATTAAATTACTGATAACATTATTAGTTGATGGCGTTCCCCGAATATGTATTGCATTTTAATCCGAGTTATACATTCATATCCGAAGATTGCGCGACGAAAATGACAAATAATTTTAATTTCCAGGATATATTAATAAACATGTTAATGAGAATTTACATGAATATTATGACTTTGCTAATTTATTTTTGCCATCGTCACGGTTTGGATGTACATTTGGTTGCCTCAGTGTGTGCGTATGGGAAGGTTGCCAACTTTGACGTTTGCAAATTGTACGATAATTTGTTCTTTCGTTTATGAACTGCGCAGTTTTCGTTTGCGATTTAGGCGATTATTAAAATTTACTCCCCTTTCGCATAAGTTAATTAAATTCGTCAAATATTCGCCGAATAAACTTTTTAATTCATTGCAAAAATAAATCACAAAATTTCACTGGTTTAAATTGGACCGGGAAATTCAATTTGCAAAAAACATTGCCTGTTGACGCAATGTAATTGAATCGTCGGTTTTAAACGCTTCAATTCGCTCAGTGAATTTAATATATTTTGAAATATTTGCTTTCAGTCATTTGCAAACGCGACCCGAACCCTGCCAATAAACGAACCCTTCTCACTGAACCGCAAATCGTATGCGGAAACGTCTTGAACAGGATGATAACCCGCCCCGACCACATTTTCCTCCTTCAACTATTTTCTGCACGCGTCAATTGTCCGGGATGCGCTCTCATGGGGGCGGATATTCAATATTTATGTTCGCCGCTGCATTCAAAACATCCAGACGCATGCGCCAATCTGAACCTCTCACCGACCGGAAGTGGAGAGCCGCAATCCCGAATGGAATTCTTTTCATTCGATTTGATATCTCAATCTCGACGAATGCAAACATCATTGAAGCGAAATGTCAAAGCCAACTAACTAAGAATATACATTTCTCAAAAAACGTTCCCTACAATTAATATTGTTACTTCTCAATCTGGAAAAATCTCCAGCAGATTTCCATATTTTTCGTGCATTTGCGGTTGCGTACGTCATTCGTCTTTCGGGATAGATAGAGCGATAAGTGGTCCTGGCTGATTCAAGGGAGTTGGCACAATAAAAGGGAGTGCTTCGTCATACTTATCGTTTATAAAGAAATGGAAAAACACACGCGCAAAAATGCGGGGAATGTTGGAAAAGCTCATATGCTCAGAGTCATCCCTTTTGCCTTAAACCGATGCATAAACAATCCGGGGAAGAACATAAAAATGTAACTAAAACAAAAGAAAATAAAAGAAGTGCTTTATCTGTGGGAAAGGTTGACGTTGTTGGATAAAATTGACTTTTAATGCAAAATTCCTGATCATGAAAGTTGTCATTTGCAAATTCTATAATCCTTTGAAGAAGCGAACAGAATTTCATAGAAAATCATTTTGAAAACAGGTCCTGAATTTTTCTCGTTTCCAAGGAATACATAGTTTGTTACCCTAGGGGAACTCCAGGAATATTTATTCAAGAATGAGTCTCCCAAAGAAAAGGGAAGATGAAAGCTTTGTGTATTTTTAGTCATTATAACTGGCCGCTGTTTTAAAATTAATGAAAAGCTTCTGTTTTTCACTATGACTTTGAAAAAAGTAGTGTGATCAAAGGAAAATTTTTCTCAAAACTTTTCCGACTATCCTATCATTGATTATTAATCCAGACTAAGTTTTTCCAAGGAAAACTTCTTGACCAAGGTTAAATGTGAGCCAGGACCGTAACACATCCATTTAAGATCCTAATTTTATTGATGAAATAAGCAAAAGAAATTCAAAATGAATGAAAACAGGAGAACTCGTATTTAAAAGCAAATTCGGTTCCCTTCTGCGCATATCCTTAATTGGATTACCTATTGTTTCTGTTTGTTCCTGCGTTATCTTATCGCGAGCACCTACAGCGAGGAAGCAGTAGCATTTAATTATTTGCGAAAATATTTGCATTCGGAATGTTGTCCGCCCCTCGGTTCCACCTTACGTTTCTTATGCTCTCAATTGGAATGCGAACAACTCGCGTAAACGTCGAACGCAAACTTGATTTCGTTTTCTTTATGAGAAAAGTAAGTAAGCACGAGTTGATCAAAAGTTTTCGCCGGCGTTTTCAATGTCGCACCCGAAGACAAGCCAAAAATGGAAGCGCAAAAAGGGCCGCTCATCGCATTTTTCTTATCTAACTTTGAACTTTGGACTTTACGAAAATATTTAATAAATCCGTTTTTGTGCATGGACAACGTGTTTTGTTCGATTTCATTATTTTCTCAGAATGTATTATTTTGGCAATCGCAACTGACTTCAAGTTAGAATCCCCTAATGTAACTAAAAATCGCGAATATTTCACAAAAAAAAGCTGATTTAATAAAACAACGAAATATGTTGAATGTTGGCACAAGGCGAATCGTGATTTTAATTTAAACGGAACCGTCGTCCGCGTACATAAAGCGGAAATAACTTAATTTCGCCCAAATATGCTGCCCGAGGACATGAAGCAAAGTTTCCGGGCTTCGTCACCGCTAAAGAAAATTGCACTCGGATTCTACACTTTTTAATTACATTCGCAAATATTTGCCCAATGCGAAACGATGCCTCATTTATGCAACCTGCCTAGTTTTCAACATACTATAGCACAGTGCAATACTACTGATATCCTTCTGTTCAACCAACAATTGCCATCGTTTTGAAATAATGAAATTGTTTGTCTTTGTGTGCGCGTAGTGCTAAATATTCATTTATTTCATTTGCAAATTTATGCTGTTTGCTGGTTGTAAACTTTAATTATTTCGCAGCTCGCTGCATGTGCGCCATCTGGATAATTGATTATTGGCAGTACATCAACGCATCGTGAGTTGTTTCGATGAATATTCATTTACAGTGAGCTTTTTACTTCACATTAGAATTTAATTATGTAATAATCCGATATGGTTCTTGAAAAAATAAATGTTAGATAATGTGGAAAAACTGATTCAACATAACGCATGTAGATCATTCATCAAGCGTCAGGCGCCAAATTTTTAATTAAGTTTCTGCCTTTTTCACCTCGTAACTAATCCAGGGATTCTTCCCGTCTCGTCTTTTTTCGGCCAGATTTTTTATCACTTTTTGCCATCCCATTTTTTATGGGCAACATTCATTTGAATGAGGATATTTTCATAGCTTGCGGCAAAATACAAATTGTGGAAATCATGAAATATTAAAACTTTTCTGAGAACTTTGTTATATGGAAAATTATTCAAATGATTTGAAATCTATAGCCGTAGTTTTCGCGCTTGATGCCTAATGAAATGCGACGTAAATTTTAATTAATGAAGTTTTTTTTAATGGCTGACTCTAGTGAGCTGTAAACTTGACTGACTGAAGTGAGGACGGATTTTTACGGCTTTATGCAATCAACAAGATAATTCAATCACGTTTTTCGCATTCTTTTTGCGCATTCCCCGAAGAATTCCAATCATAAAATTTCATTAAAAAATATTACACTTTCAGGAATAATTTTTCATCCCCAATTCCGTTATGTCATGCTGGAGTAATTCTAAAGTTTATACATTGATAAATTATCGGATGCACTAAAATTTTGAAAAATGTATCCATTATCCAAATTGTGATGAATGGTAGGAATTATGAAACACTTACAAAATTACAATAAGAAGGAAAAGTTACTGCGAGAATACAAAACGGTGAGATACAGAAATGAATGAGAATGATAATGTACAACTTGAATTTCTTGATATTGTACGTTTGCAAAGACAAAGTCCGCAGCTTAAACCTTTAAAAATGATATACATTCGCCTTGGGGGCAGCAAACGGGGAGGCAGGACGAAGGACGAGAATGTCGCATTCGAAATCGTTGTTAGAAACGCAGCGCGAGTAGATTACCGTTGATAAATTGGCGCCGCTCTTTAAATTACTTTAATGCAGACGCTTCACACAATTACAATTACATTTACTGCCGGATAACCGCCTGAAATCGTCCTCGTTCCAAATTGGAAACGCGCACGCCGGGATTTTGTATAAATTAATACTTAGTCATAATTCAGTTGCAGCTATTTGGCAGACTGCGATTAATAATAAAAACTAAAATGTGAACGCAACTTGTCAAAGTATTGCTTTGCTTTTTGTTATCAGGCGAGATAATAAATTACAACTCTATTTGCCAGAGCGCGCTTTCAGTTTTTTTTTAATGATATCGTTGATATCAGTAATTAATCAATCGATGCGTTCATTTCAATAACAACAGCGAACAAAGTTAAGTGAATACAAATATACCAGCAAATTAATCATGTCTAAAAACCGAGAGGAGGTACTTTTTCTTTCAGAGTTTTTGTCCTTTTTTTCTGGTCAATAGCAGCACAAATCGGTGATTTGTATGCACTATTCGGGAGCGATTTGTTATCATATCGAGCAGTAAAAGGAATCAATCAACAACACGATTCGTATCGATGCGTTTCGTTATCAGAGCGCCGAATGCAAATTGATGGCTGGCGAAACGACAAAGATGGTCGGAAAGATGACATGTAATATTTAATAAATTCAGCCATGATATGAATAATGGCACTTTTCTTTCACTCTCTGCGAAACGCGACGTGCGGTACCCAATAATTCATTCGCTGTTGGTGGCGTTATCGTCATTGACGTACTCATCCGCTATATTTGTCTGCGCGTTGAAGAATTGAGCCGAGGATTTATTTGCTTATCGGTCACGTTCGTACAATAGGAGCGCGTGCACTTTACAAATAACACGAACTGAAATCATTCGTTTCTTTCATGAGTAGCAACCTCAAGAATTTCATTACAAATGTTATCTGCTTTTTTCTTTAATTTGGTTAATTAAGTTGCATTCAGAGACTCTTCAAGTGCATCCCCGGAAATGACGTACATTTCACAATTTCGCGACGGGCAACAAGTTTTAATAAACGTCTTTTTAAGTCCCTTCGTTGTGCGGGCATAAAATATGATTACATTGCAGCTTAGCTCCCTGTAGGGCGCACCGTTCGCCATCCAAGAGTTCCGGTTATGGCTTCCCGTTAATGACATGAAACGCGTGCTGGTCGTAATAAAATTCGAGTGCGTTTCTTGCACTGCAAGCGCGCTACGTCCGCGATGCGAGAACGGCAATGATAGAGAAGACCGCAAGTTGTGCCTGAAAGCAATCAGTTGCAGTAGAGCACCGGATTGAATTGTGGACAACCACGCAAATACAAAAACGAATGAGAGATGTGGTCTGAATGGACATAAAACAAAAGCAAGATGAGAGCAAATACGAAGACAGGTGGGGATTTAAGCGAACTATAGACTCTGAGTCGGACGGTTCGTTTTTCTTGGGCTTAAATGACGTTCTAAGTCTTTCTATGCTGAAAGAACAGACATCTCAGTTTTTGCTCTGAAGGAGACAACGAACAGAAAGATATTTAAATGTTTTCAGACATTTTCTCATTGTTTTTGCTATAACTACTGGTTTGATAAATTGGTTTGTTGCTCTACTTATAAGTTTCATTAAATGAAATGAATCATTCCAAAAATTTCTGTCCAGATATTCATATTGATTGATTTTTGAACATGTATTGATGTGATTGATTTTGAAAACACGATGTTCCATTGAACATTATAAACCAGAAAATTCAGTAATTTCATAACATTTGATAATAAACCAATTAACTTTGAATTATTTACAGTTCGCTAATAGCCTAATTAATTACTCTTTAATATGATCGAGTATTTGACCGGAAACATAATTAACTCCTCTTCGCAATCATTGATTTTCGATATCGGTCGATTTCTACACGTTTTACGTTGTTTTGAACGACAATTTCATTTCTTTCTGACTATGAGAATAATGCAAGAAAACACTAATAATAAAATTTATCAATACAATTGAATGCGTCACATTATATGTCTAAAATGGAAGCTTTCTTTTTGCAAAACGTTGCGTTCAATTGCTTCTGTCGTGAACAGACCGTTCCTAACTGGACACTGATAGCAGAAATGCACCGCACGTCCGATGATTTAATTTGTTCGCTTCAATATTGCGTTTGAAAGCTTCGAGGCAGGCGAATGAAAGCGGAATTAAGTGCGTCTGCAAGCTCAGAGTGCCCATTCTGAATCTGATAGGCGTTCAAAAAATGCATGAAGTCACGCTAAAAATAAGCGAACGTGAATTTAATTAGTTTTCTCGACGTGATTCGAAGCGACGAAGTTTTCTTGTAGTTGCTGACGTGTCGTTTAAAACGCGCGCAGGAAGAATTTCGGGCATGGCGCAAGAGATACGAATCGGTGTTGAAGCGGCACAATGCTTAATGTGGCATTGGGGAAATGTAAAAAGTATCTAGGAAATTTGTTGACTGCGCGCGCGAGCATCCGTCTGAAAGAATGTGTGTGACGGAGGCATGTAAATTATGGTCGGGCAACCCATCAGGGAAATCTCGACAAGAGGTTCGGCCGTTTGTCTCAGGCACCCCGAGCGGCAGGATTCAAACAATTCAGCAATTAGAGATGCGTTGAGAAACGGAGAAATGTGCGCGCGAGAACTTGGCGCATTGTAATATCAAAATATTAAGAATGAGCGACTTCCAAGCTCAGAGCGAGAATTTAAAGTTTTTGAGTTTGCAAACTCGAATTGCGTCGAGTTTCGCCTCGTTTATCATGTACTGATGTCTCGTGGAGTCTTTTAGGTGCCAGATGACTTGCAGCAATGATCCGTTTTATATTCTCCGGGGTTTCATGTTATTCTAGAAGAGGTCAAGAAACGTATTCGGATTTATACCTAAAAATTACGAAATTATTAAAAGTTCACCATGTAATTCTTAAACTATGCTAATTATATGCAACGAAATAGATGAAAGCAGCAAAATATGCAGCAAGCACGCGAAAATAAGCTCTGATAACGTTTAATTAATCCATTAATGTTTGCGTGAATAAAATGTCTGGAATTAATGCTTAATTGAAAACTGGCTCAAAGCATGAAACCTAGCAAGTGCCCCATAAGGTTTTGATTTTTGGAAATTATGGAAATTGCCAAATAGCAGAAAACACGCGACCATCAAGCACGCAAGAACTGATTGTCATTTCAAATGGTTGAAGCAGGAAATAGAAATTTAAAGTGCCAGAACAACAGGGCTACAAAGCAGTCTCCCTGGATATTTTCGACATGAAACGTTGAAGACGAAGGTAAAAGTGTCGTCGGGAAAATTAAACTTTGTAAACCCGCATAATTAAATCCACCGCAGCTTTTTTCGTATTCCGTTCGGACGCTTTTCTGCAATTAGCCAACATCCCCAAACATTTTTTTTATTTCACGCATCGTGGTTTGCAAAGTAAACCAATTACAACGCAAAAAAACTGCCGCAAGTAGTTTAAAGCTTCAAGGACTCCACAAAACATCCGGCATAACGCAACAAAAACAATTAATATTTGGGCCAGCCTGGTAATTACGAAACGGGTCTTGCACCAAAAGAACCAAGTACATGGAGTGTGATGTAACGAAGTTGGGGGATGATAGCAAGATGGCGTTTTCTTTTGTGCCCGCTTTAATCTCGCCACGCGCGCGGTCCAGAAACGCAGAAATGGAATTATTGCTACCGAAGAGGGCTTTGGCCCAGCTTTACCAAAGCGCACTTAAACCAATAACGCGACCAACAGCAGCATGCGTTCGGATAATGTAAACCTGAGAGAGGAAAGAAACGCGCTGAACAAAAGGTAATTTAATGCGCGTACCGCATGCCTTCTCTTCCTTCTAATCCCGGCGAAGAGTAAGGCTAATAAGATTGGCTCATGTCGTATGAATGGAGCCCGACAACAAATAGGATTCGTTCCAAATTAAAGTCATCGAATCGTAAATTTGAACGTTTTCTCAATGAACGGACAATTTCGTTGTTTTCTTCGTTATATTTTTTGGGCAGTGAATATGCTTTAGATTGCGCTCAATTCATCAAATGCTACTCAGTATTTGTTGGCGTCCGGGAACAACTGGGATTACCGGGATTAATTCGTTTTGTTCGCGCCAAATTCCATGCATTTTAAGTTATTTGTGCGACAAATGAAAGCGAAATTTGTATCCTAAATTATCGCGTAATTTCATAAAATTACTTTCTATGTTGCATACACAATTTGAACAATATTAGACAACTAATTAAATCACGTTTATGGAAGCGAATTATTAATGAAGCAATTTCTAAAGTTTGTACCATTTTAAGAGTAAGGAACAGATGGAAATTATGTGTCTATATCTTTAAAGTAATTACTTCGATACTAATTGCCAGGGCAATTATAATTTCATTTCATTAGAATGGAAAGTTAATGGGCTTTGTTGTAAAATGTTTTCAAGAGGCGTTTGTTTCAAGAAATATTTCGGTTAATTACTTTTTGCTAAATAACTACTTGTCACAACATTTAATTACGATTTAGCGAATTTGATATGCTCAAAAGAAGTGAGCCCTAATGTGATATTACGCATCCCTCGCAAATCTCATGATAAACCGCCTAAAAAAGTAACCCATGCGTTCGCAAAAAAATCGAATCAACTTTAATCGCGACTCCACCGACCGATATGTTATCGAGGAAAACGACAGCTGATAAGCCGAGAAACGCTTTCGCGAAACACGATATACACCCCTGGCTAAACACCGAGGGTTAATAGAAGACGTCACGCTTGCAAATTGGCCCCAGCATGACGAACGCGCCCCATTAACGCGCGCGCGATTCGCATCGATTCAGAAGGAAGTGTGTGCTTGGGGCCTTTCATTCATGCTTTCATATTTCGCGTTGATTGATGTGTTTGCAGGGCGGCAACGGCGGCCGATGGAAAACAACATGTTCTACATGAGTGCATAGCATGCACGAAACTTCATTAACATCAAGCTAAGCCTTTTTTGCCGGCGAGTATTACACGTCTTGTCGAGGAGCGCGCGAAGAAGCAATCTGATAACATGGTCGTGTGCGCACGCCAACAGACAAGTTGCTTTACGAATGCCAGACGCGAAGAAATATTTCGGATGCTTTCACCAGCACGAAAAGCCGGGAGCGGCGCGGGTGTGGGCGTGCACCGGAAACTTGTCAGCTAGTTTTCCCATTGCCATTTTCGATGCATCATGCAACAGCGAAATTGCGTTGTTTGTTGCAAGTGCGCTTTTAATCAATGTGCTTTCTTCGACGTTTTGAAATTCTATGGTCAATCTCAAACAATCTCCGTTAGTTTTTCATGGGCGAATTGGCTCTAAAAAAGATATGCATCATTATGGATAAAAAACGTATCCGAAAATAAAACTTGATAGTTATTGATGGCATGTAGCCGTAGCATGAAGCACTCAATTGAAATTCATTTCGATTTCAATTTGCTTCCCAATTGAACACGCATATTTATCTATCAATAGGTTTTGCATAGACTTCGTGAGGCGGCTCACAAATTGAGTGCGGCTATTGAATACTCGTACGCGCTTGGTGTATACATGAATTTGATGAATGATCCACCAGAACATGGTGTTAAAAGCGCTAATAAAAACGAATCGAGTCGGTTCGCTCTGCGGGTGGAATCTATAGCTGACGATTGAAACAAACGTCAATTTTACTCTGCAGCAACACGAACAAGTTCGATTTTCTGATCGAGATGTAACCGCGACACCTAATAAATCTATGCATGAAGAGCACACTTGAAGACTCAGTCACGTGCGCGTTAATTGAAAACTCTGCAAGTGATCGCATTGACGCGAAGAACAAGAGAAAAAAGCAAGCGATTCTACTGGGACCATCGTGCGAACAAATAATAGCCGAATAACGTAAAGTAATTACAGATATGTCTGCTTTTTTTGTTTCAGATTTTCATCATCGACATCGACGCCGATGTCGGACGGCGGCGCAAAAGGTCAGACATATTTTTCTATCATTGCCGGTCGAATAGGCGCGCGCGCGTTGGTTTTCGTTTCGTTAAATCTAATATTTTCACAAGACCCATTTTCAATTTGGTTTTCTTCTACTGCGTTCAACTTTGCCCCGTATAGATTCGCGGATTCCTTTTCTCACACATGTGAACCGTGTTCGTGTCTCGTCAACCGAATGCGAAAAGCGCAGCTTTCCAAAACATTTGCCCGTTACGAGCCGGACTGTCAACAAAATTCTTCACGTATGCACCCCTCGAAACGAGATGATGGTGACGGCTGGATGAATGTATTTTGGCAATTAATTCAAGAAACATTTCTTTGTTGCGTCGTACACAATGTTCTATAGAGAATGAATGACAAATAAATAAGTTTTTCGTGGAAACGCATGAAACAATCGACCTGCCATCGCCTTTAGCTATTTGTTAGTCTGAGTTTGATATTCGTTGCAATAAATGGGCCTGGTATTTATATAAATACGGACAAGCCGAGCTGATTTGATTGCGTAATATTTTCTACCAAACATTTTCAAAAGTATTCCGTTTTCAATCAATTCTACAATATGCCGCTTCTAATTGTACCAATAATAATTGTACTTTGTAGATACCAATTTTTGCAATTGAACACCGATGTGTCACAAACGCTTAAATTTCCATATGATTAGACCGTATAAGGTCCAAAAGTTTTTCCAACAAGTAACTATCACATGGAAGTTGCCATGTGAAAGTTTAATTTCCATACCAGATTATTCTACTATTTGTTACCAAATTATGCACAAAAATTATGCGCAGAAAATTCTCAATGCAAAACTTGTAGCACAAGCTGCGAATGTTTCCTCCAGGGAGAACAGCAAAAAGCATTTATATCATGTGGGATATCGGTAATCCTGGGCGTTCCAACAAGATAAGTAGCATACTTACACACCAAGAGATGCATATTGTTCGATGATTATACAGCTGGGGTCCGTAAATAGTTGTCATTCGTCAAAGACTTACGCATGATGAAGGCCCAGCTCTTTAAAATATGTCGGCCTGACCTGAGAGACGAACGTACTGCGTGCTCGATGCGAAGTCCCTGGAGATCTCCACTTTTTTTGGGGCTTTCCGTGTAGCGCGGCTCAGCGTTGAAGACGTCTACAAAATAAATGACGCTCTAGAGTATTCAACATGTAAATCAACAAATAAATGCTGCCCAACTTACAAAAACACGTTCTGAAACCATTTTCATATTTAATATCCCCATAAAGAATAAAAACAAAGAAATCGTCGAGGAGCAATTGCTTTTTTGGAATGGCAGTTACATTTTCATTGTTTGCTTGGGAATTGAGAGTATTTGGGCAGAAATATTTAATTTAATCTGTTGGAAAATGTGTAAATATCAGGACGGGTGCTGGTTATAACGAGCACGATCCCAGAAAGTAAATAATAAACTTGCAAAACAATGAAACAATAGGCGACGAGATTATTGTGCAAGGGTAGAAGGGGGAGAAATTAAAAATATGTAAATAGGATCAGAGAGCAAGCATCCAACAGATAATAAAATTGAATCGCGCGAGCTGCAAAACAAACACAAATACTGGACAAAAACGTGATGAATGCGAAGTATGTCATAATAAAAACCAGGAAATTTAAAAAGAATACTAACCGTTTGCTACCAAAACAAAAGCATGTTTTGGTGGTAATCGTCCCAATGTGGTTTTCATGTCCTACGTTGTCTTTGCTGTACAGCGTCGCGTAGAAAAGATGAGAGCGTTTTTCTCAAAGCGGCATCTCCCTCGATGCGATGTTGATGATTTACTAGCCGCCAACGACGACGACGATAGCGGAAATTGGGTTACTGGGCTGTCTCGATGTCCGTTGCTCTGCTCGTTGCTCTCGTTGTCTCATGTCCTTTCCTGCAGCTGCATCTCCTTCGAAGCTGAAGATTCTCCGAAGCTGAAGCTCCTCCAAAATCCATCCCATCGACAGTCCGGTGAATTCATTCGCGACGACAAGCTAATTTAATGTTAATGTTTGCAAAGCGAATTGCTATTGACACAACTCGTTTGCGGAATTTGTAAAGTGTGTATTCGTGTTTGCCGGACGTTTAATAAACGGGCAATCATAAAGAAAAGAGATAATGAAATCACCGTTCAATAAGAGTTCTCCCTCAATAAGAGGCCTACCAAACCAGGGAGAATTTTTGGCTTTTCTTACTCATTGTTGATTGCTGCTGATTGGTCCTTATTACTCCACTCAATATTTGCCCAATTAATGATGACCTCCTGATGAGTGTCCATATCCACGAATCTCGACGTTTTTGGTGAAGACAGGCAGATGCTCTTCCATGGGATGCACCATACATATTCCTAATAGAATAATTGCACAAGATTCTTACTTACAACCATTGTAGACTACTCTCCATGTCCATTTCCATGTGCATGAGGTTTTCGCCCAACATAGTTGTGATGACATGGAATGATGACTGCAACTGTTCGACTGGAAGATGCTAGTCGAACAACCCTGGTACAAATTCCAAAGAACCTCTGCCTGCATGTTCCAACTGCCACAGGTCCCCCAACATGACGCCCCTCACTAATTACCATTGAAAACCCCGAAATTGAAATCATCTCCATGAGGTGATAAGACTGAAATCACCAAATGGACATGCTTGCATGCATATCAATGTAAAAAGATAGAGCATTTACTTACAATTTTACAATGACGATTCTCCAACATTTCAATACGTGAATTCCGCCGTCATCACTTATTTGGATCCTGGGATGGGCACTTTATTGGAAATATCACTGAAAATATGATGCCATTACACACTTTGTTCACTAGCACTTCATGTAAAACGCAGCGTTTATCATGACTTTGCAAAAATTATCGTTAGACGCTTTCGGATCGCGCATGCGTCACCAGCGTACATGTTGCAGCTCACCTCTACATGGGGGCGCAACTGGCACACCTGAAATACATGAGGTATGTTCCTTTTTTTGTGGTAACTGAGCAATTACAGTTTTGAGCTCAGTTGGAACCTAAACAAGAAAATGACAAATTGAAGGAATTACTGAAAATATAAACTGAAAACGGAAATAAACATCCATATCTATTAATCTACAAGATGAAGTAGATTTCACGGGTTGGAACCTTAAAATGCTCTGTTTTGTAGTTCGAAACCCACAATTCGCACGAACTGTGCAAACGAGAGCTCTTAAGTGGCCCTCGTTGTGTTGAACTGGGTGTACTTGAACTCGAAAATAAATGAGACAGATGTTCCAAATAGTTTCGAAATTTTACAGTAATAGATCGCTGTGTTTTGTGTTTTATTTAATGTGCTCGATAGTTACGGAATTGTGGATAATGATTGTTGTCAATGATTGAAACCGAAATTTAAACGTGTTGTTTTCGACGATTTCGAGGTTACACCGGGTTTTTCAAGGGTTCATAAATCATCAAGTTGAAACAATGGGCTGTGCAATGATTCCTATTCCATTGGAAGCAAACAGGGACTAGATTAGGTACGTGGGTTCATAAAATTCGTAAAAGGCACATGAGCTAATGAAAAACTGGTGCTTAAACTTAACTAATTCGACGGGAATCTGTGTATTTTTAGCGGGGCCCATATTTCCATCCAGGCAGACACATGAAGAGCCCAATTTGAATGCACAAGCCAAAGCATATGAGGCCACAGACACATGGAATGATATTGCGAATGAGACTTGATTTCGGGCGTGTTGGAAGCGAGATGTAGAAACTCCGCACGGAAAAGTGCCAAAACAACGGTACGATATGTACGTATTAATAGAAATTAATAATTTTCGTACATAAATAAACAGTTACGAATCGTTTGTTTTCGCCGTTCACCCTTTTTCTGATTTTAGGCTTCGAGACAGTTTCGTGAAGCACATCAGGAACTTTTAATGCCATAGTTAATTTCGTTGGCGTAATGACGAACGCGGATAATGTCTCGGAAACAATTGCCTTCAGGGATGGCAATGAAACGCTTCCCTCCAGCCGAGATTAATGCCCCGGGATCATTCTGTCAGCAAGCAGACGTCGACGACGAGGAAATGTGTTTCAAATCGACGCCGTTTCCGAGCGGCCCGTCCAAAGACGACTAGCGCACTTTTATTTTCATTTTCAAGTGTTGATTACATTCGGTCCGTCTTCGCCTACTCCTCGTCGAGAGATTGCCCTTGCGAAGCCTAAATGTTCTGGAGAAGCAAGGAGGAGTATCAGGGATGATAAAATGTGCAAATTTTCGGCGTTGGATTCAGCAAATGGCTCGAACATCCTGGAAGCTTGAAATAATGGGAAGTGCATTTAACTTACATTTATGACTTTCACTGATGCACTTGTTTGAACTTGGTTTCTGATCATTGTTTTGTAGATTCTACACTGATGCACTTCACTGATTGCAATTTGCAAGGCTATTAATTATGAGATTCATTTAAAATTCATGAAAATGTGAAGTTTCAATCGAAGGCGTCCCAAAATGGCCGTCTCATTCGCGAATTTCACGAATCAGCACGAAGTTTTCCGGGTAGTTAATAATTTGGCCAACAGGTGACTTCTAGATTAGCAAGCAAATTCAAATTTGATTTCAACTAATAATATTTATTTTGAGGATTTAACAAGAGTAACTTTAAATGATGGAGTCTCTATTTTTAGAACATGTTGCAACTTGGTGTTTGGAAGGAAGAAATCGCCTTAAGTCAACTGTGACGTCGTGGTCACAAGGACAAAAGGTCCCATTTGGAGTCTGGATTGTTTGTGTGCATTCAAGTGTAATTCGCACTTGGAAGTTTCAAAGTTTGGCGAAGTTCAGAGTCAATGGGATGCATGGACGACGAAGAATGCGGAGATGCCTGGCTTGAATTCATCGATTGCACGAGCAATCTGATAAGAATAGCGACAAAGGAAGAAATAGTAGCGAGTGCAATTTAAATTGCATTAAAATTCATTTATCAGCTTCAGGTTTATTGAAATCAACGAGTTCTTTGTTCGTATTCATTTCGTTCTTGTAGATTCTTAGCCAATTGCGAGGGAACCGTTCTGAAAGTCGTTACAGTTGAAGAATACTGGAAATTTAATTGGCCACCATTGTCGTGAAGAAATGAGGATTTATGGTAAATATTCTGCAAAAGTTCAAGGTTTAAGTCGATGTAATCCGAAGAGGATCGACAATAATATTGTTCAGCGATTCCCGGAGGAAGTCCGCGATATTTACTCAAGCATTGAGGATAATTACCGAGTCATTAGTTGTGCCAGTTCTTGCACACAGCTCGAGGATGAGCTGTAAGTGAAGGGGATGCGCATAACATCCAGAACGACGACCTGTTGACAGTAATTGATAATTATCGACGCAGTAATATCCGAGGGAGGCGAATAATTGGAGCCGGTTGTCTGACAAGACAGAGAATTTGTCTGCGCGCGCCAGAGAAAAACAGAACGCTGACGAACGGCCAAATCTAATAAACCCGACTGCTGCAAATTGTCCTCGGGGGCGGCGCTCGCACGCATCTTGTTTACTTAACAGCCAGCACACTTTTTACTCATTTCCGGTGCCGACTCTCTTGCTTCATTGTTTATATTTACCGACTGGTATTATTCATGTTGTCCGACTTTATAATTGAGGTATATAATTGTTAATTATCTATTCTTACTGTTTGCATTTCGCAACTAATCTGGAAAATTTGCTTGTAGCAAAACGCCCGGTATTTCTGCACTAAACCAAGGCAAACGGTCGTGAAACCCTTCTAAGCGGGGGAAAATCGAAAGAAGTGAAGAATGGCAAATGAGATGTAAATAGGGTTTGCCTATCAATGTCCATGGGAGAACGTGGCGCATTGCCGAAATGTTTCAGGACGCTGTTCGCCTATTTTTAGCCACCCACAGCTTCACAGCACGCATCCTTGTATTAAATTCAAACCGGAAGCGCCCCGTTGGGGCAGCCAGGCATCCGTTTAGCGCCCCGCTTGCTTCCATTAAACATAATTCGGGTTGTAGGTGCACGTATGGCTTGGATTTTGTCATAATCGTCGCAGGATGAAACATTATTCCCCAAACTCTCAACCCCATGGTGTCGTCCCTATTATTCGTTTGAAAATGTTAAACGAAATCGTAAATAATCATTGTTGGAATATTTATGAGGATTTGCGACTTGCATTTTGAATATGAAGTCTAATTTTTCATGTTTAAGATCAATAAAATGTGTATTTTTAGATCCGAAATCGATGCCCGTCATAAAATCTGCGTTTCAATTATGCCAACACAAATTGTGGAACATCACCAACGTTTGGTTAGCAGCATCGAGCAGAGGAGTTGAATTTATTGTTGTATGGCGAACGGCCATATTCCGCAACGACCAACGAGATGAGCAGCACAAACGCGATTACGAACGCGAAATGCATCCAGCATTTCCAGTACGACTAATTCATAATGGTCGACATGCACATACACTTTCAACCGTCGTGGAAGACGGTCTGCAATTGGTTAATTAGCCGGAGCTGCACGAACTCGCTTCTTGAAGCAAATTGGACGATTCAATTACGAAGTGCACTTAATGACTCGCAATGCAAATGTAAATCGGCACGTACACAACGTCGCAAATTCCCCCAAATTGTCTTTTTTTGTTCATAGTTCATTCATAAGTCAGTTTGGGGAAGTTTTCTGAAGGTCTCGTAGTTGCACGTACTTCATCATCGTGATATTAGGCGTTGAAACGCATGGGGTAGACGCTTCATGTGCGTTGAAGCATGCAAGGAATCTTTTCGAGAACATTCATATGAATAACTTGACTCGAGATGCTGCAGCAAATGATGCAAATGAGGAGTAATTTTCAAGGCGATGTTGGCGCAAAATCATGATATCAAAATCACACGGATTCATTTCCAGTTCATTACAAGGTACAACTTCTTCGGTTCCTTAAGGTGCAGTAAGTAAATCTGCAACTTGTAGACGCCATTTTGTCATGGTGCAACTGGTATAATGGCGGAATTAAGCTGGAATATTAATTCAGAGCGAGTGCATAGTTTCCATGAGCTGGAAGAGCTGTTTCACGTCATACACACAACCCAGGAATATGCATTGAAGATAATGAATTTATTCCGGTTCTGAGAATGTGCACATTGTATGCGCGCAATGTGGATATGAGAGCCGAACATTTGAATACGCGTATTGAACTTGGAGTACACAATTAATGGAACTGCGTTTGTGAATTCTGAAGGAAGTTATCCGATAATGCACATCACAAACACTCCGCAAGGAATTCATGGGCCATAATTGATCCTCAATTACATTATGTGGGCTTTAATTAAGGTCCAAAACTACTCGCTTGTCAAATGTTATTGAGGATAGCCATCAGTGAAGATAATTTTCTGAAATCGCTTGTAATATCTAAACGCCTCAAGCAATCTAGATCAAATTCTGCAAAATTGTAGGCAATGAAATGATCTTTAAAATGAGCCATTAACTGATTCAATCCTTCTTCAGAAGACATGAAATTTTAGAATTTCATTTTGCTAACATATGACCTTGAATGTTATTGTCGTAAACATGTTTATCCTTGAAAAAGGCTATTTGGGTTACTAAATCAAGCAATGTAATTATCAGAAAGCGCTTTAATTTTAATTACAACTACTTTAATTACGAATGCGGCGTTCTCTCTCCATTCCTTTGGGGAGCAAGAAGCGAAAACAACATGGCGATGACATTTGCACAAATGCACTCATTCAATGGCTTCCCACACAATCCGCACTTTATTAACACCCACGCATACAAGAACCAACATCAACTTCTTCGAGAGTGCATTATCATCATGCATTTTGATCCAGTATTTAATTACAACGCACGTATAATGAGAAACTAGTAAAAGACAAATATGGAACACTCGAAATTGTTGCTGTTTGTATTCATTAAGGAATGATTGAAAGTTGAATTAGTTTTAGCACTGCAACAGACAATCGAGTTTAATGAATAGCGTCAGCCGCCATCTTGTCCAAACGGTAATTGCAGTTATGAGGTACTTTTAAACTTTTCCGCATTCAATTGTCGCTGACAGGATGGCTAACTTATGACAGTTTTTTGCGTGGGCGAGTTTCAATGAAATGCGCTTAAGAACGAAGATTTACGAAGAACTTGGCACTCTATTATTCAAATTGTTTTAATTTATGTTGACACATTTATTCTGCGATAAAAGTTGAACAACTAAAAAATGTAGGAAGCATTTTTCACGTTTAAGGTTGAATTGTCCTTGCAGATCATGAGTCAGCAAAACATTCCCCAGACAAATACGTTATATTTATCAGTTGTTATCCTTCGTTTTTGCGAATTGGAGGATACAGAAATTGCACAGCGATCACAATTTGAAACGTTGCCAACTGAAGCATGCAGAAGAAACGAATTTTCATACTGAACGCATTATGCAAGCGGACGCATCCTCGAACATCGGTTGCCTTCATGTTTCAACCGCACTCTTCTATCCTTGCGCATCCTACTTCTGATTCCTGTTTGTGCCACACGTTCCAATCCCGGGCATTTCGTCCTTTTCGATTCCGCATGCATTGCACACATTCCCATGCTAAACCGCGTTC